>JAECUM010022807.1:0-26585 GCA_016617855.1 Megalonaias nervosa | reverse complement strand
GCCCCGCGCGTAAATCCAGGGGGCCCCGCCAAAATGATCCAAATCGGGCCGCGCATTTGCTAAGGCCGTTCCTTAGTCTGTTCAATCATGACTGGTTAATGCTCTGCGACTAAAGACCTCTTGACTAAAGTCACTGATCGCAGTGGATTTTTACAATGGTGGCCGGGTACTAAACTGGGTCTATCATAACAAATACCAGGATATTACGAATTTGTTTTCATCACATACTACTTTCATTTTGACATTACAGCACGCGGCATTTAATCCAATTTGTACTGGATCATACCTTTAGGTTGACGTCGTCCAAAAATGTCTACATAATTTAACATTGATTTGCCTTATGTATTTCTCGATGCATGTAAATAATGACCTTCCAAGGGAATATCAATGTATGAGGACCCAAACAGCGTGTGTGTAATTGCCATTTAAAGGTAGTTGTTATCAAATTTTAAAAGATAAACTCATTACTTAAATAATCGGTTCTGAACGCCTACATGACCTGTCTGAATTTTACTATAACTAACTGCATAGGCCCAGATCTGCATGCACATTATGCCAGGGCAGATCTGGGTCCATGCAGTTTGCAGTTGGGCCGGACTTACAAACGATTATATACGGTATTGTTCTATGACCTGAGTTTTAGATATAAACATAAATCTGTATGAAAGTACTTACAGAGATTTCACAGTACGATCCATATACCTATTCCCATAGTCTTTCACTATTTTTTCTTTTTTTAAAATATTCATTATCAGTAAATAATTAAAAAATGTTTACTACTTTTCATTTCTTCCTGAATAGCTATTTTGTTGTTTCTTGTATTATTATTCTGTTTCGTATTTTATTTTTTTTGTCTGACCGATACAAAACGCCTCATATTTTTTGCATGTTAACGTATATGTTACGTTCTTAGAATTGCAACCCATATCATAGTCAACTTTAAATATCTGACTGTTACTTAATTTAACTTAGTTTGAGTATGATATCTTTTAGTATGATATGCATTAATTGGTACCATATTGTGTATTTCGGGTCTCTGTCTCCCTAAGGCCATATTTAAATCTGGGAATAGTGTATTTTAAATGTTTTCGTTTTCTCTTACTGTTCATAGTCGTCTTTTTTATTAAACAGTGTTAATTCTTTCACTACGACCAATTAGTTGTTCCCATGTCCATGCCATATTAATGTACAGTGGAGTACAGGTTGCAACACGCGTAGTTGTTCCTATGTCCATACCATATTAATGTCCCGTAGATTATAGGCTGTTCACATTTCCATGCTTTGTCCCATACATTACAGACTGTAACAAATGGTACTACATCTGATGATGGATTAACGCTTCAATTGTCATCTCCTTTGATTGGTGCACTATTTTTCGCTTTCTGTACTCGTTGACTAATGATTACATCTGTTTAGGTTTATCTGCGAGCATATTTTTGGTCTTCTGCAAGTCTCACTTTTCTGTTTTTGTGTGTGTTAACCTTTTACAACTGTTAATGATCTTGAGGCAAGATTAAATACAATGCTAACATTTATATGTTACGAATGACAAGATTTGAAGTTTAAATATGAACAGAAACCTGCGTTCAACATGAATACAATTCGTGTTTCACTGTTATTGCATTGAAAACAATTATATATGGATAAAACGTTTTTAAGTTCATGGAAGAATTCTTATATATATATATATATATATATATATATACACACAAGTCAGTTTAAGGACAATATGAAACCAACACCATCCTCATTTTCCTTGTTTAATTACATAATTGTATGATATTTAAAGTTACAAATTACTTGCACTGTAATTCTTGCAAAGTGATAATGGATTAATAAATGTGAGATGAGAAATCGAGATATTGGTTCCAGTTAACTTAACGAGTACATCCAGGAAAGGAAATATTTGTTTCAATCACATTCCTGTGAATTTATATCTGGGTGTAAGTTACTAAGTTCATGAAATAATTGTTCTTCTGATATATCTTTAGAGAGACATACTTTTATAAATATACATTGGTATATATATATATATATATATATATATATATATATATATATATATATATATATATATATATATATATATACTAAACCAAAATATATTGCCGAATACAAATTATTAAGAATTGCTAGTCATTCTCATGGACAATATTGATGTAGTACAATTTTAAGGAATTGTTTTAATTTAGTACAATTTTAAGTTATTTATTTAATTTAGTATAATTGTAAGGAGTTTATTTTAAATATGTCTAATATTCATTATCGGGACAGTAAATGCTTTTCAGGAGCAAGCATATTTGCACCCAGTTCGGCACTCCACGTCAGTCCGCTGACAACTGCCGTCGACCCAGTAACCGCAATATGTCGAACAAAGCGTAATCGATAGACAAGTGCACTGTCTTTGAGCCAGCATCCTGATAAGATCTGAAAATCAAAATAATTTAGATATCATTTATTGTAGTCATAAGTTTTTTTTATATCCTCGTTTTCTTTTCCAGTGAAAGGTATTTTCATCCTGTTGTGATTTTGATGGCAATGACATTACTGTATTATTGGTTAAATGTACAATCGTGGAGGGATGTAAGATCGTTACGTTTTGTAAATTCGTCCTCCTTTGCCTCAACGTTTCTTCTTTGAGAACACAGTAACAGAATTCTTATGTTCATATTCAACAATATGGAAGTAAACAGTTTAGTACTTTTACGGTGCAGTAATATAATTTACCCTTATTCGAGAATAACACTGAAGTTGAAACGCGCATTTTTCAAAGGTAACCTATCAGTGGTTCAGTGCTAATTCCATATCTACTATCAAATGCCTGTTGATTCTTGAATTTAATTTTCGTCTTATGTATTAGCAATAGGGACATTGTTTCATTTCAACGTATACTAGGGCTGCAAAATGAGTAATATAGGATCAAACAAAAGTTATTAACTCCTTGAAACCCATTGAAATGCTTATCTTTGTAGTCAATAAGGATACTTACAGGAAACTCGAACCTCTATATTTGTTGGTACTCTCTCCCCCCCAAAACACACACACACACACACACACACACACACACACACACAACAAAGGAACCTCCACTATACTCGACTTATACATTTATAACTTTTATATATTTCTTTTGACCTTTATAGAAGCATTTTTCACACAGTTACGTCATAAGTAAATTGTTGATTAGGACTAATATATTTGAGAGAGAGAGAGAGAGAGAGAGAGAGAGAGAGAGAGAGATGTAACATTTTGTCTACAGTTAGGCTATGTCTCAGATATGGTAAAATTATATAGACTTGTTGATTCAAACAAGAAATTAGTCGAACTATATAGTATATGTGATAGTTACCGTGTCGCTTTTCTGCTTTCACAGAGATCGGGATCAGATCATATGTTGGTCTTTCCAGACATTCGCGTGCCCCCTCTATCTTGGACAGGAGAGTCTTGTCTAGAATTTGTGAACCCACTTTATATTTGGTGTCCACCTGTACACACACAACATACAGATTAAAAGACAACATTGATTAAAAGTTATCTATGGAAAATGCGTTACATACTCAATTATCTGAACACATCAGTGACATTTTATCAAGAGCTGAGATGAACAAGACATTAAAGATCACAATAAAACGGGAAAACAAGTACATAAAGTACGTTGTGGCGGTATGATTATCAAATCTGTTGACGTATAACAAGCTGTATTGTATTAGCGGTTTCACGGTTGCAGAAATGCTGCTGTTCGTACTGCATCAAATTATTTCTCTTATCTTCAATGTGCGTGCCTACAAAAATATTTATAGTTCCGGATACTTCAGAGTTCCTCACCGTTTTACACCTGGACAATATATATCCTCAACTATATATATTCGTTCGAACCGGTGGAAAGATGGAACTATTTTCTTATAGCGTAAGAATACAGAGTGACTGCCAGGACATCATGCCTTCCCATGTGTCTACTTTCTCCTCATTCGGAACAAACCATATGTATGATTTGTTATGTATTGCATATCTACCCACCTTGCTTTATTACATTTACTTCAGCAGCGCTGAAACTGATAAAATCACTGGAATTTCAAAATCGAGCTGGCTAAATAATTCTGAAACCTGATATTTTGAAACCATAATCAAAATGTTTTCGGTATTAAATTGGCTACTAATTTGTAAATGTGCTGCATTGCAAAAAAAGATTGCAGTGATATACAAAATGGTCAGTGGTCACCAAATCGATAATATATGACTATGCCTTAGTTCTTCTTTCAAACAGTGTATTTTTATCCCACGATCTCACTCTTCCCATTTATCTCTCACTGCATCGGGTCCATCATTATAGAATACTTTTCCTATTGAAATTAGAAATTTAATTTCTTACTGTAATTTGGAACTGTTGTAATGACTGCCTTTTGGATCACCGCTAATAATATCTAGACTTATATTCCAGTACCATTGTGTACACATAGTTTCCTATCTTTTATATTTTGTTAATGAATATAAGCATTCTTTATTTCTTATAAGTCATTTTTGTCTGCGCTTTAAATAAGATTATGAGTTTGAACTTATATATATATATATATATATATATATATATATATATATATATATATATATATATATATATATATATATAACTCACTATATATATATAGTTTGTTTATTTAAATCAGGAACATATTAGATATAGCTTTGTTGCTAAATATGTCATCTTCTTAGAATAAAGACATTATTATTATTATTATTACGTAGGTCAAAGGCCAACATCCATATGCTTTACAGAATATCTGTCACATATATATTGACCTAAGCATTCTTTTGTGGAATGTAGAAGGCTTTCAGCAAAGTATCACTATCACCAGAACTCTTTTCTTCATTGTTGTAAGGAATTTTTGACATTATTGGCATATATGAAATTTGGGGAAAACATTAGCGGAATTTGACAATTTTCTTGAAGATTATGTCTCTTATAGTTGTGTTTGTAAAAAGGTGGGTAAAGGTAGGAGTTCGGGAGGAGTAACCGTTTTTGTGCGCAAAATTGTCGTAATGAAAGATTTTGTCAAAAGAGTATTTGTTACGTTTAATGATTGTGTAGTTCTGCTATTTAAGTCATCCACTTCGCATACTGATAAAAATATACTCATGGTATTTACGTCCATTTCCCTTGAATATTCTCCAACATTTAACAATAGTAAAGAAGATTATATGGAATTATTAAGCGAGAAGTTATTTACGATCAAAAGTCAATATCGAAATAGTTATCTTTTCTTACCGGGAGATTTTAATGCTAGAATTAAAATTTTTGAAGATTTTATCCCTGATGATACACTTGATTGTGTGTATGGATGCAGTGTAGGTTATGATGCAGACAATTGTTAAATGCAGAGGTATTAAAAAGACGATAAAATCTATATCTCAAGTTTGGCTTATCATTAATAGATTTAATAATCGCATTATGAATGGAAGGCTCTTGATGATAAAAATGGTCAGTTCTCATGCATAACTCATAGTGGTTGCAGTGTAGTTGATTATACAGTATGTTCTTCTAGCGATATCACCAGCTTTGGAGTAAGGACTCGAGATGAATTAACACATTTTCCAAAATATTGTTCAATTACACTAACTCAGCAAGTGAGAAATGATGGTAAGCTTTCCCAAACAGTGAATGTTAATGATCATCAAACTTATTGTGATGTATGGAAAATTAGTATTGATATTTGTACCCTTGCTAAATGGGAATATTTTCGTCTTACTGAAAACAGTATACAATCATTTGTAAGAATGTTTAGCACAGCCTAAGAAGACACAAAGAATGATATATTCAGATACCTTGAAACTGATACTGAGTTCAGTCTCATAATATTAGTTCAGTTATGTCAGAATATAGGTTCTATTTTTCAGACTAGAGGTACGGTGCCTAATATAATAAAACAACCACCTTAGTGGGATGTTAAATGTGATAAGGCAAAATATAATAAACACAACTGGTTACGACGCTTTAAATTCTCAAATACTGAAGCTGACCTTAAGTTATGTAGAGAGCATAAATCAGCTTTTAAATCAATACTCGCACTCAAAAAAAAAGATACATTAGACAATTTTAGATGAATATATTAACTCAAGCGAGTGGAAACCCCTAGACAATTTGGCATCTTTTGAAACCGGAAGCATTACTCTCAACATGAAGTGGAATGTATCTCCCCACCCCACCCCCCAAAAACAACAAAAACAAAAACAAAACTGGTATGAATACTTTAAATCTCTACTGAGGAAGCCTGTGTCTGAGTTAGATGGCTCTGACAATATCGTTAATGAAGAACTACCGCACTTACAGATTGATGACTTAAGTACTGCTATTACAAATGACGAAATTATGAGAAGTTTATTTAAAATCAAAAACAAAACTCCTGGACCTGATATGATACCTACTCGTTTTTATCAGTGCATGAATGAAACGACCCCTTCATCCCCTATTCAACAAAATCTTTGAGTCCAGCTATTTTCCTAAACAGTGGGAGAAGAGTATTATCTGTTCTATATATAAGCGCGGTGACAAGAGCGATCCAAACAATTACAGAGGTATCTCTCTTGCTGATACTCTATGCAAAGTCTTTACTTATATATTGAATAATCGTATATACATGTGGGCGGAAGACAATGGTCTTATGGACGAAACTCAATCAGGGTTTACGAAAAAAATACTACGCATGCGACAACATTTTTATTATTCAGGCTTTAGCTCAGAAATATATCAAAAAGAAAAGGTACATTTTTTATTGCCGTTTTGTCGATTTAAAAATAATAGCTTTTGATAAAGTACAGCATGATGAATTATGGTCGTCATTATTACGCAGTGGTATGATTGGTAAAACAGTAAACATTTTAGTAGATATGTGTATAAATCTGAAAAACTGTGTCCGAACACCTGTTGTTTTAACTACTTATTTCGAATGTACATAAGGTACAAGGCAAGGTTGTCTTTTAAGCCCTATCATGTTTTCCCTTTTTATTAATGATTTGATTACACAGCTGAATTTCGAATGCAACAGAGGTGTATTTATCCCAGGAGATAATGATGATATTTTTGGAATACTTTACGCTGATGATGTTGCTAATTGCGCCGATTCAGTAAAGTTACTTCAGAACCAAATAAATGTTATCGAACGTTTCTGTAATAAAACTTATATGATGGTCAATCTAAATTAAACTTAAATCATTGTTTTCAGAAATGAGGGATATCTCAAGCAAAGGAGTTATGGTTTTCTAGGAAAGTCGTATTGAGCGTGTGTCTTCATATAAGTATATAGGTCTATATTTCACCCCAAAGTTGGTTTGGACGAAAGCTAAGCAGATATTAGCTGCTCAGGCAAAGAAAGCAACTTCAAGAATTTTGAATTATCAAAATCGATTTGGCTGTTTTAGTGTAGAGGATGCTGTTTAAAGTTTTGATTCGGTAATAAAACCAATTGCTTGCTGTGGGTCAGAAATTTGGGAATATAAATTTAGCAAAGATATTGAAATTGTGCAATAAAACTTTTGCAAACAGTATTTAGGTGTTCTTAAAACTGCCAATAATACAGTCGTGTTAGGCGAGTGCGGTAGATACCCACTTGGTACATCGAACTTTTTTAAACGATGTATTACATACTGGCTTAGGGTTGTGAGAATGGCTTCAGCTCGCTACCCACGCCAAAGTTATTAAATGTTGAAAAGATTAGATGAAACTAACCGTCTCACCTGCGCTACCAAAGTTAAATACATCTTACTTCGCTTTGGTTTTGGGTATGTTTGGTTTAAAGAAGATGTTGGAGACGAAAAACAATTTTTCACACTATGTTTGCAAAGAATTAAGGATTCAACATAAAAGTGATATTAACAATTCACAAATGTGTGTATTATAGCATGTATAAATCCGAATTAAAACCGAATAGATGCTTCTCATGAGGATTATTATACTTTCTTATGATGTTACTCGCTAAATTTAAGTACTCTGCGCATGCGCTGAAAACAGAGACAGGTAGGTATAGCAGCATTGAGAGAAATAGTAGGTATTATGAACTATGCCGAAAAAATAATGTTTATTTGGTGAAGATGAATTTCAGTTCGTTTGTGTCTGTCAGTCTTATGACCATTTAACAAAGAAATACGTTAATGAGGTTTATTATCTATATCTGTCTGTAGAAATTCTTTTTATCCCTCATGAGTCATAGTAATATATTAACTATAAGAAATCTTTCTTACTGTATCAGTTTGTCTTTTCGTCTTAGTCTTTGATAACTCAAACGAATGGTGAATACTATACTTAGAGGTAGTAACATCTTTATAATATCATGCATCAATTATAGGAAATTAAGTATGTATACTTGTGAAGAACACCATATTTAACTTCTTTACACCATGGCGCACAGTATATTTACTTGTATTGTATTTTGTAATATGGGTCAGTGGCCTAAATTGCTGAATAAGTAGATTATTATTATTATTATTATTATTATTATTATTATTATTATTATTATTATTAACATCAGCAAAGTACAATATATCGTATACCTCTCCCCCATTTTCTTTACAGCTTGCTTCATATTGCAAGTCATCCATCTTGTGCAAGTAGCAGACTTTCACAACATGGTTTTCATGGGCTTTCATCATGATCACTTCATATTTCTGTATTGATACGTAATTTTTAACAACAATGTAGACATTGAAGCTGTGTTCATTTTTAAAACTGATATGGCAATAAATAATAACATTACTTGTATCTCAAGGCAAATTATTGAGAAACAATAAAATTCCGATGGCTCTGTGATTAAACTTTTAGCGACATAATGTATTCTCAGTAAATAGAGTATTACATGATATATTTCGTGAATAAATAAGACAGTTATATATTAACCATGTAGTATATAAATAAGTATTTGAACATAAAACTTCAAAAGTCTTTATATATGTCATACACAAGCGTTTAAATTTTGTATAAGGTAGCATCTAATTGAAAATAAATCTTGTGTAAATTTTATTGGTGAAGTTTCCTCTGCAAGCAGCTAAAATAGAATTAACACTGCGGTGCATTACATAAGGTAGTTACGTCACTTGGCAAATAGTAATACGCAACTAGTACTAAAGCATCTTTTATAAAATTGTTTAATTTACGTGAAACTAAATTATCTCTGGATTTATTGATGTGATTTCAAGATATTTCAGGGAGTGTGATAAATGATATATTACGATGTTACAGGCTTGGACGATCCGCTCGACGTTTTCACCCTCTAACTTAATGTCAAGAATTCGCACTCCATTGTCTTTGTTTTCAACTGTAACGCCAGGATCATCTGGGGAGCTAGCTGCATTTCCTTCATCAATTTCTCTGGCAATATCTTCACTGGTGTCATCCGAGATCTAAGGAATTATTATTAGTTAGATATTAATAATATTGTTTTATATGAACATTATCTATTGATGTGACACGTTGTTTTAGTTTGATCAAGTGCAGATTTCGTTTAAGTTGTTCTTGACGTAGAATACCCTGGTAGTCTTCCAACCATTGAAGAGCGAATACTAGCTAAAACAGAGGCCATTATATCTGGAATATAACTTTAGCAGTGCCAAAGACAACTACTGTTGAATCTTGTATTTAAAAGATTCAGTTTCTATTGTAGATTGAACTTGTAGAACCTATCATGAAAGAAAATAAGGCATGATGAAATAGGCATAATTTTGCATCATATACATTTTACTTTAACTGCTCAAGGCTTCATGATGAATGCATGGTCTGCGTAACAGATGATCGTTTTCAAAACAAAGCTAAAAACCATTAATGATGTGTACTCTATAACGTGATGTTTTCATGACTCAACAGATTTTAAAATAGTTTCACACCTCAATACTATCTTCATTTTCATGAAAATATACGCCCTTGGTCCCTGATTAGAAAAGAAAAATAAAATTTCAAAAGTTTTCAAATTTATAGAAACTGTGGTTTAAATTTCCAAATATTTTCCAAAAGTTTTTGAAAGAAAAATATATATGAAATATGTGATTAACTTTTTAAAATTGATTGTACTTAACTAACATTTTTAACAGTTAACATTACTTGCTAACGAAGTTGGTATTCAGATGGTTGAATGGATGAGAGATTGTTATGGTGTTTTATTCCTAATGCCTCTCTAATTCACAATGTATTTCTAACTTCGTTAACAAAACGACTGTTCATTTCTATTTTTCATTTTTTAGGGCATTAGTGGGAGCTGGGATTTTTGTTTCGTTTTTAATTTCCTGCCAAAACAAGCTTGAAAAATGCACTTGCTCAGATTTATAACAAAAGCTAATTTTGTTCATGACAAACTCTGGGAAAAAAAAAAAAAAAAAACATTTCTTGATATAAACTAAAAATATCTCGGTTGGAAATAAAATCCCAGCCTAAACACAACCATCACAAGAAGAGTAACTGGTCGGTCACCAATGAAGACTTCTACTGATATGACTGCTTTCATATTAAAGTGTATACAAAACACAATGGGATGAGGAAGGAGAAAAGGAATTATTTACCGTTCTCCTTTCTTGTCCACTTCGCAGAAGCTGCAACAGTCGTCGCTGGATGTCATACACTCCTTCTCTTTCATCATTCGAACTGTGTGCCAGGGGTGATACCAGCAGCATGACCACAAGACATATGATCGAAGAATGGAGACAACAAGCCATTTCCAACGCTAGATCCCTTCAGACTATCTATATTCAATGTATCTTTTTTTAAAAGTATAACCAACCGATTGGCATTTGTCTTCGTAAATTTTCATTTACATGCCTGAGTCATATAAGTATATTTAATTCGTTATTAAAAAGTAAAATATATTTAACTCCGTTCTCCCTAACAACTGTAGAATAGTTTACATTGCAAGCAGTTTATATAGTGTTTGTCTTGACAAATGTCAAATAGTTTACATTGCAAGCAGTTTATATTAGTGTTTGCCAATACAAATGTAGAATATATTACAACCAAGCTGTTCATAAATCTGGTTTGAAGCTAATAAAAGTTTTCAAAAATTATAATTATATCTTGCACAATAGCATTATACATTATTAAAAGGCACAAAAGTATGATGTAACAAAATGGCCGCCATCGCTTAACAGGCTTGAGGCAGTTACTCCAGATTGTTGTGCCGTTTTTCATGATATTTGTGTTTGTTGTCAGTATTCATCTACATTAGTGATTTCATCATGCATTGGCTGTTATGTTGGAGTGTGTTTCTTCATTTGCTTGTTTTTTGAAAAGAGAACTGTTAGACCTTTTATTAGTCGTCTTGCCCCATGCTAGTGGGGCCCCGAGTGGCCGAGTGGTCTAAAGCACTCACCGTTACGGATCACTGCCATCTCACCTCTGTCTGCGTGAGTTCGAATCTCAGGATCGGCTAACGTGGGTACGTGAGAAAGCCTGCCAGCAGCTTCTCGTGGGTCGGTGGTTCTTCCCGGGGTTTTACATGGTTCTTCCTCCACCAGTTATACTGGCCGTCATGTATAGCCTATCTTGTGCTGAAAAATGGAGTTAAACTCAACAACAACAGCCCCATGCTAGAACCACCGTTTGTTTTGAACATGACGTCATCACTTTATTACTCACCAGTCGACCCGTTGATGCTAGGATATACCATCATCAATTGCGTTAAATAACAACCCATTAGCGCTCGATACTATATTTTGCACTAGACTTAAAGACCTGTGACTACAATCATCTTTTCTTATATGTGAACGGCATGGAATAAGTAAACGTTTTCAATGTCGACCGGTTTAGAACAGGAAGAAAATTCCATGTATATCCCTTTCACTCTATTCATCACAGGTCTTTGCAAGCAGGACCGATAATTTGGATATCTTAATTCAATTCCTCGTCAATCGTCAAACTTGATGTCTAAGCAACCACTACTGTATTATTAAACGCCCAACAACAGGACCACTGGAAAGGCGTATATAAATAATTAATTTTATCAATGGTCAGGATATTGACGTCTTTTTCTTAACGGAAACACGGCTACAAAAATCAGGCGTTGTGCCGACGTGCGCGAATCTAACACCCTCCGGTACTCCATCAAGACGTTCCCTTGCCACTCCCACGGAGAGGAATTTTTGTCATCACAAAGAACTACATAATTCAACGTCTTAACATCTCTACAACTTTTAATTTCGATCACTCGTCGTCTGAACTGGTCCTAACCTAACTCACAATGGAACAAAAGTCAGTTTATTGTTTTCTGCCTTTACCTCCCTCCTCCTAGTCGATAAAAGAAGCTGAAGAAATCTCTCTTTCTGAAGCAGTTTCCTAATCTCCTGGAGTATGAAATTTCGATAGGTGGCAGCCTGGTTATTCTCCGAAATTTAAACTTTAATTTTGTCCAGGAAACCCATACACATCAATTCTCATAGATTCCATTAACATTCTCATCCTCAAACATTCAGTTAGCCAATCCACCGAGTGTATGGTCACATTTTAGATTAGATTCTTCATACACCTGATGATAATATTCTACAGTCTTCGTTGGCCTCCCGCGAATTTGCATCAAATCAGATCATCTCTGCATCATATGCAGTCTGAACATACTAGTATCTAACCCTCCATCTCTGTTTGCTACTGAGAGAAACCTCCGTATGATAAACAGAACCCAACTAATGTATGACATCCAAGCAAAGTCAACAACTTCTTTACCTCATACAGCTGTATAAGTGCTTGAGTTTATTGCTTAACAAATTTGTTTCAGCAACTAAGTGCAGAGTATCAGTTCAAACGTGTCCTCCACAGTATAGTAGTGAAGAAGGATGTCACATAGTTGATGCAGCAAAATCAGTCTACTACAATACTAAGATCAGTGAAAGTTCCAGCTGCAAGAAGCTCATCGAGATTATGAACAAATTAATTTTAAAGGAATAAAATTAATCAACACCATTTCCAACGACCTTCTATCCTGTCGACCTTCTGGATCTGTTTGCAAATCTCTTCCCTGACACTGTACAATCCATTAGAGATACTCTTGACAACACAACTTTGATTGACTCATCGACACCATACAGTTATGATACAGAATATCAACGGCAACCTTTAAGTGTATTTGAACCTATCTCTGTGGATTTGGTACATACAACTGTGATAATAAAGAGCGTCCTGAAGTCACGTGAACTCGACCGATTATGACATCGCTGCTGCTTGAGTGCTTAAATTACTTCATCGTCTCCAGCATGTATTTGATATTCACAATACAGCCTTACTATAGATCAAGTCCTACGTAGTCAACATGACACATTGTGTCCGTAAATTGAAAACATTCCAGCCCAGTTCATCTATGTTTTGTGTTTCACAAGGCTCTGTTCTCGGCCCCTTTCTCTTCATTCTGTATACTTAGCCGCTCTCAAGTGTCATATATCGACACGCTAAGGATACAAATATAGCTGCCCAACTGAAGTTGACGCTACCATCCAAGGCGTAGATAGGTGCATTTCCGATGTGAAGTCATGGATGACATAAAATAAGCTGCAGATGGATGATGATAAAACTAAAGTCATCCTGATCACCATAAAAAGACTTTCTCATTCACATTACTTACCTGAAACAATAAAATATGAGCAATACCAACGCTAAATTTACACATTCAGCACCAAACCTAGGTATCATTCTCAAAAGTACTCTCTCATTATACCAACATGTCATGATATTATGTAAAGCTGCATATCTAGAGCTGAAACGTATGAGTTCCATTCGCATTTGTTTTGGTTAATGCCACTGAAACAATTGCATGTTATTTAGTACTTTCAAGACTGGAATATTTTAATTCACTTCTATCTGGTTCATCTCGGTATCAACTACAGAAACTTCAAAAAAAAGCAGTTAGGATTATCCTTAGAGTACAAAGAAATCAGCAGGCCTCTCACTGCTCTGTAACCACCACTGGCTACCCGTGCGATCCAGAATAAAAAAAAATAAATATATGTTCACTAAGTTACATTTCGTTGACTGGAGTCAGTTCAGTATATCTATCTGATTTTAACGATGTGTACAACACATCTAGAAATTTACGCCCTTCTTTCCGACACTCGTATTCTTACAGTTGCCTCTGTTAAAACGCGGTCATACGGACCAGGACCCAGCGACACAGAACGAACTGCCTATTGCTCTTAGACACAATGGCACTGTGACTGCATTCAAGAATGTTCTTAAAACTCATCTATTTTGCGTTTGTTTTTGTAGTCTTGTCGTTGTATATGTTTTTATCTGTTTAATTTTGTAAAGCGCTTACAAAAGATTAAGCGTTGTACTAAGTACATATTATTATTATTGTTTTCTTATCTCAAGTGGCTTGTGCATGACTGCATGGATCAAAGTCTAATTTTACAAAATAGTTAAGTTTTAACAGTTATCTAATCGTTAATCGGTTCTTTTGTTTTCCTATAAACTCAATTCTTTAGTCGCCCATTTTTTTTACAATATTGCCACAGATTCGAGATATTCTTGTATCGGAGCAATCCGTTTATTTGATCAATTTGGGGCTTCTAAAGAGTTGAAAGTTCGAACGGAATGTACTGTTGTTTTGTCATGTTAACATGAGTTGAAAAAAATACCTAGATTTTAGACTGATTTGGGGCCCTAGTCCTTTCACAGTCAAATCGACAGATTATGAGACGGACATTAAAAGCAAATTTGATTTTATGTAATAACATTGATGTGTGTGTGTGTGTGCGTGTGTGTGTGTGTGTGTGAATTGCATTTTTAACGTAGCTTTAACAATTTTTCAGTTATATCGCTACGATGTCTTCAGTGTGGCAGTTCATAGTGATGTCTAACACTGGGGCATCATGCCGCAGACATGTAGCATGATGTCCCACCCAGTCACATTATCTTGACACCAGGCCGACCAGTCCTAACACTAACCTCTTCATGCTGAGTGCCTAGCAAGGCAGCTGTTAGTACTATTTTTATAAGTCTTAGGTATGACTCGGCCGGGGATCGAACCCACGACCTCCCGCATCCAAGGCGGACGCTCTAACCACTAGGCCACCGGAGCTGTCAATAACATTGATAATTATTTACAGTCTGATGTGTCTTCTCTCTTGTGCATTGCGGCAAGATTGTGTCCATTGTCATGTCCAAGTTCATCTTAGTTATCTTCGAGAAGGATCCCAAAATATAAATATGTCAAAACGGACTGACAGGATGAACATTTAGGTAAAGCAGGGTATAATCTACAGGAATGTATCACATTTTCCATCTTGAACACCTGATACGATGTATAATATACAAAACATCATATCTTAGATCTGTATGCCGACTTGAAAACCTATTGGTCTTTCAGTGACGCGGGCAAATTGACAGACCCATTTTACTCGTTTGCATATTGATCTAAGATATTTTCTCGAACATTCTTGAATCGCATCAGATGTAACAAAATATGTATATACAAACGACAGTGCATCAAACGTAAATATGTTGCACCATTAGGGACCTAAAATTCCACTTTTAAGGGGCGGAGGGTGGAAAGGGGAATGCCTATAAAAAAATTTTTAAATTAGAGAAATCATTACTTTGCATATCTTGTTATTCATAATGGACACGTTTTAATTTCTAATTCATTAAATATAAAATTAAATATTATTAATATTAGGTCAATAAAATCTTGTATGAAATAGGGCAATAATTCCTCCAAAACCAAGGTATATCGCCATTTGAGGATTATATTAAATTACTAACAAATGTAACATCATGTAGGCATTCCTCCGCCGGTACATACAGAAAACAGATTAGGTCGCCTATTTTATGAACATTTGGTTTTCATTCCCTAGTTATACCCCGTAGCAATTACCGACTATTATTAATGAACAAAGTGTTGCTCTTTGTGTGATTTTTTATAGCTAAAAAACACATAAAGTGTTATTTAATGCCGATTCAGGCAGAATTTTGACTCGCACATCATTTCTAAACAGAAGCATATGTTCATGTTTAAGTGCAACCGAAAAATAGGTTTTCAGAGCTCTCTACCGAACATAACATAAATATACACATTATGTAAACAATTTTTGCACAATAAAGAGTCAAAGTTATACTTAGTATAACTGACTATTATGGCTGTTGTGTGGAAAAGGCACAATGAATATACTATTTCGCTAGTCGGCTTGAAAGTAAAGGAACTAATTAGTCATAATGTTAATAATGCAAGACAGTATATACAATAAGGGATGAGAAAACAATTGTTTGTTTGGGGTTTTTTTTGTTTTTTTTTTTTGTTTTTGTTTTTTTCATGGTTGCATTTCCTTTATAAAAGCTGACCTGGATAAGAATTAAATATTTAATTAAGGAAGAGGGTGAGTGACCTCTTATATCTGCACGAGTTTCACAGGAATCTGATTGGGGGCCAAAATTGTCCCTTATGGAAACTTGCTCTTTGTTAGTAAGATGTGCATGAAAACATTGATACTTTTATTATTGTGCTGCATAGTTAGGTTCGCAAAAATCCCAAATATTTTGTGATTCAAAAGCATATTTTCCCGCCACTCGTTAGCCACATTAAACTTACCAGAGTGATGTCTCTTCGAAATGATATGCAGATTATCATGATCTAAAATGTGCCGCAATACTACCGTTCTGATTGAGTATAACAATCACATAAGCGAGAACTGTCGTGGGATGATTCGCCAGTAGAGATTGTTCTATGCTGTGCGCTGAGTTCACGCCATAAAAGGACAATTACGAAACTATGTACAATGCAAACTGAGTTTAAAACGGGTCTCCATATCATTTCGATAATTATGAGTAGCCTGATATTGGAAGATTTTTTGTATGAATTTTAATTTCTTAAACCACAAACACTTGAACTTTAAGTACTGGACTTAATGAGCAATAAGCAGCCAGCCAGGACATTACACACAGTTCCTTAGGTAAAGCAATATACGCATTGGAAAATAATGAAAAATAATGGTTCAACTCACCTGGGTGCGATGATTGTTGCCTACGAGATCTTTCTAGTAACGTCTGTGTGACAAAGTTTGACTCTGAATTCTACTTATATATATGTCATGTTATAATTGGTTGGACCTATCAGATGATATTTTTCGAAAACGCCCCCTTTTTATTTTGCTGACGCATCGTACGGATAATAATCTATGTAAACGAATTTGGGATAGATGACTTTTAGCCTGCTTGACAAGGAAAAAGTATATGTTACCATGTAAAAATAATCATGTGCGTGATGACGATAATAATGATGATGGTAGTGGTGGTGATAGTTCTGCTGCTGCTGATCAGTTGTTAAAGTATTTGAGGTTCACCACTCATGTATCAGTCATGCATCAAAGAAAGACATATACGTTGATATGACCTAGAGTGCAAATGTGGGCTGGTTACAAAATAGACATGAAGAATGTTTGTTATGAAGTGAAGTCACAGGAAATCCGAATTTTTCATAATGAATGTAGGTAATTGGAAGTCTGAATGGTTTCACATAATACCTCAGAGCTGTCACATAGATCATCTCAGAACACATGCACCGAACAAAGGAGGGTTTAGCTCATTGGTTTATACATACGATTCAGTTGATCACGACACCTGTCATCACACCAACAAATAACCGAAGGTTGAGCTGTTATGTTTTCCGTATAGCGTTACAACTCTAGGTCTTGTTCTATTGAAAGGAAAGAAGCGAAACCAGAAGTTTATTAAAATCAACAAACAGTTTATTTCTCTAAGTTACAAAGTGGAAATTTATGCGACACTTACAGTCTTGTTATTTAAATGCCAAATAATCGTAATGTCGTATCACAAGTCCAAAACCACATAATCTTACGAATGAATGCTAATAATCTTGAACGAACTGATATACGACACATATAATCCAGTATGTCTTTGAATGAATGAGCTTATAGTAATTCTAAAGAAACGTGTCAATCCAAAGTAAATGAGCACTTTTTAATCCAATGAATATTTAAATAAATAATTCCTCTCGAATCACAACATAACTGTAAAGGATTCCCACACTGATCTTAAAAAAGGAAGGCAATATTTGTTTACCATATATATATATATATATATATATATATATATATATATATATATATATATATATATATCTGACCTACATATGAGTCATTCTGATGGAAAATTCCATCAAAATTGTAAACTAGGTCTTTTCTGGAACATTCTAAGCTGATACACAAGCTATTTATATCCTACAATCATGGACACAAGTTACCTATGTTGTTTACAAATGACCATTATCTTTAAATATCGTCTACAATCATGATAAATGTTAAGCACACAATCTAGATAACCAAAGAAAAGACTTGCACACAGAGAAACATTAACATAAAACAGAGAAGATGGTTAGAATATAGGATTATTGTCACTAACACATTCCTTTCTAGAGCCAAACACCTACACTTGCAAACAAACCGAGGAAAGTAGGTAGTTTGATAATGGTCACACACACACACACACACACACACACACACACACACACACACACACAACTACACACAATCCTAATAATCAATACAGTTCATTATTGACAAAGGCTAACCTTACATACCAACAATAATGCCTACAAACAGATGTGCAAAGGGCATGTAAAATAGAAGGTTGAGTGACTAACACCCACCTTGACAATCCAGCACCTACAATTACAAACGAAATAGTGGAGTCAGAAGGAAGTAATGGGATGGTCACTAACACTAATTGACTCTCCAATGTACCGTATAACAACCATATCATCACACATATACACTCTACTATTACTAGTCAACATATCAATGGCCCATTCTTACCCTCACAATCCAACACCTGCCATTAAAATCCACCATCCACTCTTACCCTTTTAAACAAAACAGACGGATGAAGATAGAGACATACATTGTTCACTAACACACGTTTCGACTATCCAAAATGCCATCTAAAAATCATACCACAACACACACCATTGGAACTGATGATACTAACAGCACACCACCTGCATATGCAAGGTTATGGATTATGTTCTCCTTTCAATGCATCCTAGCATAAACAATGAAACATACACTAATACGTACTAATGGAGTGGATCTGGATCTTTTGCATTTCAATTCACCTATAGTTGTATACCAACACGCTATCAAACCTACACAAACAGAGTGGGATACTTTTTATTATTTTATTTTCATTCTTACTATGGAAATTTAACGCTGTGGACCAGTATGACTATAAATGGAAATATTAATAAGGTAAATATTAATATTAATAAATAAATAAGGCAAATAAATAGGATGGAGAGATGGACAAGGACAAGGACATGCCTAATCTGAGGGAATTACTTATTTTTACCATCAAATTCCTACACAAGCAAACAAAACTAATGATAAAAGTGGACTTATGGTACCAAATACACATGATTCAACACCCACCCTACAAGTAAAAATGTAATGAAACTGGAATAGGTAACGACCATTCACGCCTACGTATGAATAATCAAACACACACTTACCAGCAATGCAGAGAAGGAAAAGGTAATAGCCACACTTCTGGACCAACAGACACATCCTTACTATCCAACACTGCGGGAAACGAGATAGGAGATGATCATATACGCTTACACATGGACAAACAAACACTTTCAAATCAAACACTTACACACACGCATGCATGGACAGACGAAAGAGAACGATATAGAGAAAAAGATACACTATTGATGAATTTTTTTTATAAACTACTAAACAATACTTAATCGAGAAAGGGCATGTTGTTGGTTTCTTTATCCCATCGATTAATAATGAAGTTAATGCAGAAAAGAAACGCATATCACCACCTAGAACACAATAAAAAATTTCTTTAAAAAATCTACGTCAAAACCTGTATGGAATAATAATAATAATAATAATAATAATAATAATAAAAAACGACAACAAGAACAGTTGTATTTACATACAATCAAGAGACTCGCTCCTGGCTCACCGACGACTTGACCCTTTGAATAATATTCGCCATTGAAACTTTCTTTCGATAAAGAACGATCTGGGTTGAAGTTGTACAAAACAAACAAATCTTTTTCTTCTTTTCCCCCATTTGCCCATGTAAACATGTGCCAGCTAGTAGAACTAGGAACTGCTGGTGAACCCAAGGAATTGTGAAATCCAAACTATTAGTCTTAATCAGTGTCATGGAGACAATGATTAAGACTAATAGGAATACGATATTGAATAATTATATTGTTGAAGATACACCTATGTATGCCATATTAATGGAGACCCAACACCAAAATAAGAGCACTAGAATTCACTTTCGAGCAATCGGGTATACAAAAGTGACCATCAACCTAAAGTCATTGCCAAAGGAATATGGATTGATTTTATTGTGGCAACCACGGCCAATAGGGGTGAAGGACACATCAGCATCAAATAGCACAGCATATGGTTCATGTGACACAAGCAATCTGAATGGCCATGTATGAAGGTCCGTCTTTTACATCTTTCCTTAAAGAAAAAAAAAATAATAAAAGCTTCCACCTACATACACAGGAGTACAAAGATTAATTTTTACATTGCCCACTTTTCCTAGTGGTTTTCAGTGTCACAGATAAATACGCAACTAAGTTCAATTGAGATATATCCTACTTTTCAGCTGGAGCAATTTGGCAATAAATGGTGATTGTTATTCTGGAAGTATGTCATATAATATGACAATTTAAGTTATGATTGTGGTCGGGATGACAGGGTCACAATGAGGTCAATAAGGGAAATTTTAGAGCACGTATGGAGTAAAAAGGTGTATATTTAACAGTGTTGCATAATGTGGAAAATTTACATAAATAAATTTTATCTAAGAAACGTTGATTACGAACACATTCAGCAGAAGCAGTAATAATAAGAATAATGTCATATTATGTAGTATCTTAGTGTTAGGTCAAGTGTACTTGTGTTTAAAATATAAAATGACTATGACATTCTGTCTTAACATATTTCTGGTTCAAATGTGTTATTTTCTAAAAACATTGTGCAGATGATCGATCCTCCACTTCAGCTTCATCATAAATGTCTACCTGTTTGTATCAACGATATTAACTTTTCTTCAAACAATCAAGTTCAACCTTTAATGAAAACACGTTCGTATCTTTTAATTTTAAAATTGCAACGTTGAAAAAAGTATTTGTCTTTTCAAATCAATACCTCTTGTAGGTAATTTTTCCTAAAGCTATTTCTATCCGCATAAGGAAATGTATGGTAGGTATGATTGGGTCTTCATTTTAACACCAGCTCTGGCGTGCAACCCGCTGTTAAAGGTCAATCATTAAAAGGTTTCAGGATACATCTTTATGTCCATCCAATTGCAGTGCTTTCGGGCTGGTTTCACGCGGAGGGATTATCGCTGGTTATGACCTTGGCGTCAATCAAGCTACTTTCGTTCTGGGGTTGAGACGTGTTGTGTTTATTCGTGGAAGAATTTGTACCAGCTGGACGCTAGTTGCTACATGTATTTGAGGCATCTTTTGTGTTGTTTGGTTCTGCAGCTTACAATGGTGACCAATGATTTTCAAAATAGTCAGATATGGGTTATGTTTTTAGCCGAAGATTCCATACCACTGAACTGCTGGTTTTTAATGATGTTTACCAGTTGTATGAGTTGTAAGGTAAAGAAATGCGTCTGATTATTGTGATATTGTTTTAGAATAACGGGATTAGGAATATGTACTGATGTGACGGATTGATGTATCCATAAGAAGTAATTGATACCGTGCTGTATTATGACGTTTGTTTTACCATACAAGAACGTATGGGTATGTCGATGTGAACGAATGCGTGATCGAAGAAATTTAATAGATGTTATCTGATGATAGACTGTGTGTAGTGTGAGATGAGAGGGCTAAGGAAAAAGATTGTACCGTCCTTGTGTTTCCACAATTTTTAGGGGACAGAGAACTTCCGGTTCCATTGGATCCCAAGTCTTCAAGAGTTGGAGACGGAACTGAGATTGTAGCCGAGACAGTCGACGTCTACAGAAGTCTAGAGAAAGTCGAGGAGAAGGAATTTGGAGAGAGGTCGTAAGAAGAGGAGAAGGAATTAGGAGAAATAAGAGAGAGAAAGGATACAACAGATGAGTAGAAGTGCAAGGACAGGTGGAAATCAATCTCACACTGCTAATCAAGTGATGCAACAGGCTTATTAAATGGTCGAGCGGAAAGAGTGTAATTGGAAATTTGTGTCATTTGATTATTGAGTTGTTATTAAATTGTTATTCATTGAATTTCAACCGTTTTTATATATTTAACCATCTAACCGTCGGCATTGCTGACTGGGGTCGCTGAGCCTTACATCTATCTTTCACTAAATTTAACTTCCAACCAAACAGAGCCTGGGTGGTACTTCTATAATAGTTTAAATAAAATATTGGGAGCACCCCACCCCAACCATATAGTTTGTCACACTTTTCTATATAATTTTTTTTTTTTTAAACAGTAGAGGCTATAATAATTTTGTATACTGCTCATCCAATTTTGTATCAGTGTTTGACTGACATATCTAATGTTGTTAGCTGCATAGATGTCGTTAGCAAATTTTGCATTTTGAGGATTGGTAATGTTTTGATTCCGGGAAGAGATCAACAGGAATAATAAATTTGTAGGATCGCGGATAATGTGCACTCTTTACGTGCTGAAATTCATTGCATTGCGATTAGTAGTATATAAGAAGTAGAACAGTTGAAACTGTCCATCCACAAAATTAGTTTTATCTAACATCCTATTGTTCATACTATATAACTCTCAAACACACACTAATCCCTTTTATTCTTTTAAATCTATAGCTTCTATCTACGATTTGAATTTCTTGTATTCCTCAGCTTTTTCGTCACTGAATTTAGTTTCTAACGTTTCTAATTTCTTTGTCACTGCATTTTCTGTTTAACTTGTATTTTGTGAATCAGTTATGGTAGTCTCTTGTATTTTGATTTCAAAACAATGCTAAAAGAGAAACATATTAATTTATCTTTAAGTATTGTTTTGTCTATATTTTATAATTGCAGTCCTGCAATCTTTCCTTTAAGTAATAATAAAACAAATAGATGTCATTTGGCTTCATTCACTAATCATCTCGTTGAATGGAATCTAATTTATGAAAGTAAAGTTATACACTGGATTGGTCTGATTTAACTGGATGAATAGGTTTATTTTATTGATCTTGTGTTATTGATGGTTTTTGTTTTCAACTAAATGTCTTATCTGTTAGATGTTTAAAGCTCCAGTCATATTCATTTATTAAAACATCCCTCCTTATAGTCAGAAGTACATTAAACTGAGACATTTTTTTTTAAGCCCCATATATTCAGGGCTAATGTACAATGTTCTTTATCAGTATTTTTAATGCTGGTTCCACTGCATATCTAGAATACAACACTATGAAGAAATTTAAAATACGCAAGTTCCCTTTATTATATGATTATGTGGCCGTATCTGATAAAAATATCACGGCCGTATCAACGACATTACACCGCTGATTGCTTATTCGTGTGGAGATGGAAGGAAACATCACTTTATAAATGAACATTATAAATATACTTTTTACTGAGTCCAAAGATTTTGCAACATTTTTTTCGAATAGGAACTTCATCTTATATAAAATTACAAAATTATGGATGTTTCTAACTCTTACAAAACTTGGCATGATAGGTCCAAGCTGCATCTGCTATTGCTGATAGTGTGTGTGTGTGTGTGTGTGATTTCGATTTTTAACGTAGCTTTAACAATTTTCAGTTATATCGCTACGATGTCTGCAGTGCGGCAGTTTATTGAGATATCTAGCACTGGGGGGCATCATGTCGCAGACATATTTCATGATGTCCCAGCCAGACACATCATTCTGACACCAGGCCGATTAGTCCTAACTCTCACCTCAAAATGCTGAGCGCCTAGCGAGGCAGCTGTTAGTACCATTTTTGTAAGTCTTATGTATGACTCGGCCGGGGCTCGAACTCGAGACCTCCCACATCCGAGGCGCTATTGCTGATAGTATTACCTTTCTATGTGATCACACTTTGAGAACAAGTCAATTTCCCCAATCTTGGAAACCTGTCAAAGTAAAACCACCACATAAAGCTGGATCAAAAGAGAATATAAATAATTACAGGCAAGTAACAAGTCTTCATTCCCATTCCAAATTGCTAATAAACATGTACACAGTTCCTTAATAAACTGTCTCAACGATCACAGTCTACTTCATGACAATCAACCGGGTTTTCGAAAAGATCATTCTTGTGAAACTGTACTTATCTCTATGACTGACAAGTGGCGGAAACCTCTAGATGAAGGAAAGTAAGTTTGTACTGTAGTGGTTAATTTTCGAAAGGCTTTACACTGAATGGATCAATAAATTCTTGAAACGTTAAAATTCCGTTGATGTACTGAAGATACTCTTAAGTGGGTCACATCCTACTTGAGCAATAGGTCTCAACAGGTAACATTAGTTGGACACCTATCTGAATCTAAAATGATAAATTGTGGAGTGCCTCAAAGGTTTTCGAGCACTTTTTATTTATTCTATTAAAAAATGACCAGCTTCTAAATATAGAGAATGCAGTCTCATCAACTGACATATATGCTGATATTTACCAGAATACTGTGAATTTGTTTTCAACGCGCGCTGCTCGGGTCTATCATAACAAATACCAGAATATTATGAACTTGTTTTCAACGCGAGCTGCTTTCATTATGGAAGTAATTGTCACATAATACCATTATAAAGAAGATTTACATTAGAACTAATATATTTACCATCTGGTTTTTCCGTTTTCACGTTTCGTTGTACTCTCTCTCTCTCTCTCTCTCTCTCTCTCTCTCTCTCTCTCTCATTATGACCTTACAAAACGCGCGACATTCAATACAATTTGTACTGGATAACACCTTTAGGTTGATCTTGTACGGATATGTTCATGTAATTTAGCAATGATGTTGCTGAATATATTCGTCAGGGCTTGTAAAAAGATGGCCTTCCAAAGGAATAAGAATGCGTGAGGATTCAATCAACGTGAATAACTGCCATTTGAAGGTATATGTTATCAAATGTTAAAACAATATCACTCATTACTTAAATATTCGGTTCTGAACATCTACATGATCTGTATAAGTTTTACTATAACTAACAGCATAGGCCCAGATCTGCCTGTAAATTACGCGTCGGAATATCTGGGTCCATGCAGTTTGCAGCTGGGTCGAACTGACGACGTTGTTCTATTGACTGAGTTTTTGAAATAAACACACATCTAAATGAGAGTGCTTGTACAGATTTCATAGTGTGATCCATATACCTACTCGCATTGTTTATCACTATCTCCGACTTTTATTAAATCTGGAATTATTAGTTACAACTATTATTATCTGGTTTTAAAGTGAGTATTAGTTAAAGTTACTTTTCTTTCCTTAAATATTCATCATTAGTAATTAATTTATAAATGTCACATACTTTGAATTTCCCGCGAAGTGTTGTGTTTTGGTTTCTTGTCGATGAACTATTTTAGTTTATTCTTCTTGTGACCTACGTACAACGCCTCAAATTTTATGCATATTAATGTGCATATCATATTGTTAGATTTGCAGCCCATATCGCTTTGAATATCCTACTATTACTTAATTTTATTTAGTTGTGATATGTTTGAGCACGACATTCACCCAAAAATATCTCTGGTCTCTGTTTCCAATAAAGTTATGTTTTGAACTAGGAAGAGTTAAGTGTTTTGGTTTTCTTTAACTTTTCATAGTTGTCTTTCTAAATTATGCCATATTAACGGTCGAGTGGATTACAGGCTGTAATACCAAGTTCTTGTTCCATTGTCTAAACCATATTAATGTCCAGTGGATTATAGGCTGTTAAGACGTAGTAGTTGTTCCCACGTTCATACCATATTAATGTCCAGTGGATTATAGGCTGTTAAGACGTAGTAGTTGCTCCCACGTTCATATCATATTAATGTCCAGTGGATTATAGGCTGTTAAAACGTAGTAGTTGTTCCCACGTTCATACCATATTAATGTCCAGTGGATTATAGGCTGTTAAGACGTAGTAGTTGTTCCCACGTTCATACCATATTAATGTCCAGTGGATTATAGGCTGTTAAGACGTAGTAGTTGTTCCCACGTTCATACCATATTAATGTCCAGTAGATTATAGGCTGTTCACGTTTCCATGATTTGTCCATTTCATTATTGGTTCTAACAAACGGCACTACATATGATGATGGATTATTGTTTCCAGTGTCATGTCTCTGATCGGCGCATTACGTATCGCGTTCTGTAATTACATCTATGTAGTTTTGTCTACTAAGGTATTTGTGTTCTTTTCCAAGTCTCTGCATTGCGTATGTGTATCTTTTACATCAGTTAGCAATCTTGATGCAAGGTTAGATACCATGTTAATATTTATATGTTCCGAATGACAAGATTTGAGGATTAAAATATTAACAGAAAACTTGGTTCCAGATAATTTGACGAGTGCACAAATGAACGATGGAATATGTGTTTTACTCTGGTTTGATCTTTTAAAATTTTATAATGTGTAAATTTTTAAGTTAGATGGAAGAATTCACACACACACACACACACACACACACACACACACAC
>JAECUM010022806.1:47660-63076 GCA_016617855.1 Megalonaias nervosa | reverse complement strand
CATCATATCAAGATAAGGGCGAAAATCCATGAAAAGATGAGAATAGCGGATTTTCACTTGTGTAATACTACAACATCTCTGGACCTATGAAGAATGATGGTAAATGTTAAATCAAACTGACCAAAGAGAGAGAGAGAGAGAGAGAAAAACAAATTTTTATAGTTGGTTTTGTAGTCGGTAGTAATGTTAATTAAAGCAAAATAATGACAGATCAACTTTAAATATATTAAAATATTTTAATTACCTCTTGTTGGTTCATGGTTTTGCTTAGATTCTGTTGCACGCTATTTTTCTTGCTCATGTGTGTCAGTGCATTGATGAGCATTCATTATTCAAGAATCTATGTGTCTGTGGGCCTAGTGCTTTACTTTCTTCATTAAAACCATCTTTCATGTATAAATCATAAGTGTAACTTATCCTGATTTAATCAATGCAAATAAAAATAGAAACTCAAAAATGAAAACAATCAACTTGTCAATATGAAAAGGTGATTGTGAATAGGCACAAGAAGACAGAACTACATTTTGTAGCAGCCACAGTTATATATATATATATATATATATATATATATATATATATATATATATATAGTATGTACGCTGTATCAATGATATACCACTCGTTGTATAAGTTTTTCATTAAAAGGAAACTCGGCAAGCCTTGTTTCCTTTTAATGAAAAATTTATACATCTTGTGGTTTATCATTGATACAGTGTACATAGAAACTAATATTTTTATACAAAAAAAAAACAACCATACTCAATCCAGGAAATAAATATTATTGCGCTCCACCCTGTGTCGTCTGCTGTCATCTCTGTCGACATTGCTGTATCCTGTCTCTCCCTCTTGCAAAAATCAAACACTGTGCAGCTCTGTGGAAAAAACAAAACAATGACATCAGATAAGGAGCAAGATGATGAAGCAAAGTTTAATCTACAAAGCGGGAGTTAATTGAAGTGTTTGATAGCGACATGGCTGAGACATTTGTAAATGAAAATGATCATTCTGTGTCTAAATGTGAGCTTGTTAGGGAAGACAGATTTGTACACCATGAACCTGATGATATACTGAAATTTATAGAAAGTAAGCAGAATGCAAACACTTTAAAAAAGACTTTTTGATGTAAGGCTAGTGTCAGCATTCTTGCAGTCAAAAAATGAAATCAGAAATTACAATCTGAAATGGGGGGATGTTACACTAAAGAAAGATGTGAATGACCTGGAGTATCTTGAACTCAATGAAAGGCAGACTGTTACGAATATGTAATTTAATTACTTGTGTGTTAGTTTTAAATTTTTTTAA
This sequence comes from Megalonaias nervosa, assembly GCA_016617855.1. NCBI lineage: Eukaryota > Metazoa > Mollusca > Bivalvia > Unionida > Unionidae > Megalonaias > Megalonaias nervosa. The sequence continues at coordinate 61,774 of JAECUM010022806.1, read as the reverse complement.
TTTTATTTTTGTTCATTACATTTTATTGTAATGATTATTTTCATGGGATTTGATATTTTTGAAAAATTCAGTCTTTTGATTAGACCTGATTAGAATGCAAAAATATTGCTTTATCACTATTTTTAGCTAACCTAGTTCTTGACCATGGTTCAGACATTTGTAAACGTTGAATGAAAACAATTGGCTATTACCAAGGTCATGTTTGGCTGATGTGTTAGCAAAGTTGTAAACAGTCTTTCTTTTTTATTTATTTCCAGCGAGAGAATCTGATTCTTAGATAGGGCTATCCTAGCATACATGCAAATTGTCATTTTTTTTACTGCGCTGTTCAAATTAGCGATCACGTAGCCCCGTCACGTGAGCCACCATGTGATCTAAAATTGAGGGTTTAATGCTCATTCTCAGTGTTTTTCAATCAGTCGTGTTTTACACTTTTAGAGCTCAAGGTGTTTTTTGATGTTGATGCCAGTTTGTTTTAAACTTCATATATTTTTTTTTATTTAATAATTTATATTCTCTGGAAAACAAAACAAGTGCTTTTCTTTATAAAAATTCTGGGACAAAGACATTTAGTGGAAATTTATTCTGGAATTCTAAACTGGAACATTATAAATTGTGATTCAACGAGGAACTGTTGCCATCAGTACAACAACCTCATCTGACATCATTGCCTTCCATATTGGAACTTCATAGAGATTTGAACCTGGATTCAGTTAGAACTGTTTAGTGATAGGACTTATATTTTTCAATTCTAGGATTAAATTTTGGATTATATTCACAAACCGTGAGTCCTATTTCATATTTTTACCTTGTTTTCTAGGGAAATAAATTATTTTGTTAAAATTTATAAAGCTTGTTGACTTCACTCTTTTCTTTTGTTACTTTTGTATGAGCCTACACGTAACACAGACAAAAAAAGAACAGGAGACAATGGCAAGGACATCAGGGATATTAATCCTAAGATGTATGAAAACAAAACCAACAAAGAGAGAGATTCACTTGCTATCTACAAATGGTATGCAGAACTAAGACCAGCAGACTTTTGTCAACCTGAAGATCCTTTCTATATTGTGCCCTACACTATGCCAATCTCAGCGACAAACCCAGAATGGTTTAGGAAACAAGTCATTGGAATTAACAAACTTGGATGCATCATGAAAAAAATGAAAAAAAAGCAAATATTACAGAAAAAAAGAAATTAACAAACACTAGCAGCTGAAAGTACCTAATTCAGAAGTTAAGAGACAAAAACCATCCGTCAACTGATATCATGCAAATTTTAGGCCACAAAGATGTACAGTCTATAAACAGCTACTCAAACATTAGTGACAAACAACAACAGACGTACTCCAATTACATGAGCAACACCAGCCACCCAAGCAATGATGCTGTCAACCCCCACCCCCACAACAAAGAAATTTAAAACTGCACAGCAACAGACTGTAGTATATCAAGTTCCCAAACGTGTAATATTCAACAGAATCAGATTATCAGCAACCCATTCTGTGGATCAAACATCACTATACAAAATATGTTTGATGTGAATCTCCCGCAAAATGTGAACGAGATCCCTAACTGGGTCAACTTCTTTCAGCAGGCAACTTCTCAAACAGGGCCCACACAGCAGAAATGTAGGAGAATTATTGAAAGTGACACTGACAGTAGGAATAGTGAAATATGGACAGAAATGATATCAATGAAATGTAGTTAGGGTCAAATTGTTTCATTACCTCTTGTTCCTTCATTATTTTGATGTTTCTGGCTTGAATCAGAGTGATGCTATAGATGCAAATGGCTGCCCAGTTACTGTTCATGACAACGAACGCTGCAAATTCAATGGTGGCATGCACATTATTAAAAAAAAATTTGAATGTTAACTATCAGCCTTGTGTTTTCATTTTATTTAATATTATTCAAGGAAACATATAGCAATTAATATGAATAAATGTACACGAAATTAAGAATCACTATAGAACTTCTTTTTTGAGCATACATATATGCGAGGGGTTGTGAAGAGTTCATTCCCCTACAATGCACTGTTTATGACCATCAGGTTTATCTCCCATATAAAATGAAAACTTGTATGTGGTATAAATAAAATATATGTATAGTATGTATGCTGTATCAATGATATATCACTCACTGTATACATTTTTCATTAAAAGGAAACTTTGCAAGCCTCGTTTCCTTTTAATGAAAAATGTATACATCTTGTGGTATATCATTGATACAGTGTACATACTATACATATATTCTATATATATATATATATATATATATATATATATATATATATATATATATATATATTCATTTCTTCCTCACTACAATGTTCTTCATGGGATCCATATTAAATGCATCAACTTTTATTGATGAGATTGTCATATATTGAAATAGTTTGTACATAAATTTATTATTGAATAACATAATATGATCCATGCCTTATAAAGGGTTTACCTTGCATTGAGATGTCTTATAGTGGGGGAGTAGTGTACTGTACAGTGAGTTACACTAGGGTACATTATACATAGTATTAATATTACCAGATTTAATGGGGTCTATGACTACCTACCTTATAATGGGTTCACTTTATACTGAGGTACTTTTAGTGAATGAGTACTGTACTGTACAATGAGTTATTTAGGATATATTATGCACAGTATTGCTATTACCTGATATAGTGGGATTTATGTCTTTACCTGCCTTATTACAGTTCATGTCACACTGAGGTACCTTATACTGAGGGAGTATTTTCTCAGAGGAAATGAGCTAGGTTGGTATTTTTTTGGTCAGTGTAACAGTTTTAATTGATGTTCATGATTTACATTACATGCACTTTAAAACTTCACTGTCATAAAAAATGACTGAGTTCAAAATTTTTTGCAATCTATATTCATAGACTCTCTTTAGCATAATTGATCTCTGAACTTACTGGTGCATTTGGATTTTATGTGATATGCAGTATGCAATGAAAATATTGTATGTTAGATGATTTTTAATAATATTTATATTATTTATTTATGTGTATCAGTTACAAACTTTGAACAAAATCATACACTGCCAGAAGAAAAAGAAGAGTAACTCCTGAGATAAATGGCTTTTTAACACCAATCATTTTTTGCAGTACACTCAGGCCTCATTTTTCAGCATGTTTATCTGACAGTAACTTTTATACATTACCACAAATAGGAATGATTTTATTTAAAGGTCATTCAAAAATTTGATTCTTGTATCCAACAAGCAGGAGTTAACTACAAATTAAATACAGCCAGTGATGTGTGTTTGACCATCGATCTGAATTCTTTTGGCAGATTTTGTGACATAATAAAACTATACTTTTTTATTGTCAGTAGAAGAGTAGGTATTTTCTTAGGTGTTGCAGTTGGTGACAATTATTGAAATTTGAAATTTTAAATGATTGTGATTTTTTTTATATTGTGATTGGGGCCCATTTACCTTTGGATTATGGTGTATGTTTTGCCTCTGAGGACCCTTGAAATATCCCAGAAGAGTGCTATGGTTTATTTTTTGTCTATTGGAAATTAATATTCCCAGAAGAGTGCTATGGTTTATTTTTGTCTATTGGAAATTAATATTCCCAGAAGAGTGCTATGGTTTATTTTTTTGTCTATTGGAAATTAATATTCCCAGCTTTGATTGAATGCACTATTATTGTTGTTCAGTAACCTTTGCCTTCATTTTGTATGGGTTGTTTTAGTACATTTTGCTTGGATTGTTGAAGTACACAGTGTTGCAAGTCTACGTTCTTAAATAAGTAACAGAAAAGAATGAAAGACAACAAGCTTTGTAAAATTTAACAAATAATTTATTTTCTTAGAATACAAACTGAAAATGAGAAAAAAGAACTTACGGTATTGCAAATTAAATCCCCAAATAATCCAAGAATTACAGACTCAAGTCCTAGTAATATAAAATCCTGAATATAATTCAATAAAACTCCCAAATAAATCCAAAAACTGAAGGCAATGACATGTCTGTTATAGCTCTTTAGTGTGTTGCTGTGCTAGCAGTCTTCTATTGAATCACATACATATAATTCAGGTCTGAATACACTATAAATTCCAGTGAATGTCTCTATCCAAGAATTTTATCAGAGCACTTTTATAGTTCCAGAGAAAATAATCACTTGATTTCATTTAAATTGAACAAAACAGATTCCAGCCCAAAACTACTGGTCACAAAATATAATATACAGCTTGAAAGTGCTAGATGTTAAAGCACTAATGATAAAATCCTCTCATTTACAATATACATATATAGTTCTCTACTTGACCTCAGGTCACAATTAGCATTTTCTAAATAAAACACCATTACCTAATGGAAAATAATCTTCTAGAATGATCCTGATGTTTACAAAACAGTAGCCTCTATTATATATAATTCACTTAGGAAATTTCCTAACCTTGACCCAAATAAACTATTTACTTCTTCTATTAATAATAATACTTATTTCAAATCCATTCATATAGAGAATAATTTAGCTATGTATTAGTTGTTTACAATGAATAAATAAAAACATCAACTTGGGTCAAGCAGAAATAAACAAAATTTTGGATAAGGTCAAGTCCACCATACAGTTATACATTACAGTAGCATGTGATACAAAAATTAGAATATAACTAACTAGCAAACAATTAAATTAAATATACATAACAACAGCAAGAACTCCATTCCAAAATATGTTCTCAAACTTTGTCATTATTCTAGGGGACATTGAATTTTAACATTAGTTCAATGATGGATTATAGTTTGATAATATTTAGATTTAATTATCTGCCTCTTGTTCATTCAGGAGGTGTATGGTGAGGACCCCTACATGACAGGTGTGATTGCAACTAGCCATGTCCAGGGTCTTCAGGGAAATCATTCCCGGTACCTGCTGACCAGCTCTGGATGTAAAGTTATTGCTGTCCATGGTGGCCCTGATACCATTCCTGTCTCCAGATTCACCTTTGATGCCAAAGTAATTGTTTAACTTTCTGCATGTCCACCAAAATGTGAAGCATAATATGTTTTATGTTATGATGTTTGTCCTTCTGTCTGCCAATTGCCAATTTTTTTTAACTCAATAACTCATTTTGTCCACTATTTACAGTTATCAAACTTTGTGGATGGCTTATGCTTGGAATAAGGAAGAACCCTATCTTTTTCAGGTCAAAAGATCAACTGTCAGAACTTTGTTATCTACTATGTACCTTCATGACTGTCTGCTCATGACTTACACATTTGGCTGAAAAGAAACCCATTGATTTTGAGTCAAAAACTAAAAGTCATTGTGACTGAAAGAGGAAAAATGAGGTTTTGCATTGTAACTTTAATTCTAGACTGTACCTTGACCACGGTTTTGGGGGGCTTGAAAAAAAAATATGGATGAAGCTTGCTGATTTTGGAGTCAAAAGGTGATAGTCATAGTGGCAAAAAAATGGGTTTTGCAGAATAAATTTTGTTCTAGAGTAAGTTTCATGACCAAACTCTCTGGTTGGCTTGTACTTATGGTAGTAAAGTATTCAAAAGGTTTTGGAATCTGAAGGTTAGAGATCAGTATAATGGTAAGTTTGTTAAGTAAATAATAGTTTCAGAACATTAAGTTTATTTCAAAACCCATACCTTTACTTGATTCATTTAATTAGTAGACCCAATGCAGTATTAGACTTGTGGCTCAGTCAAATATTGCAAAAGGTTTTTTCATCCTTGGTTACTCATTCAAATGCTGTAAACTATCCTTGGTCTTGTGGATTCAGTGCATACTGTCCTGGTCTCATTCAGTAGAGCTTTTACTATCATTGTTAAAGACAAATAATGTTCAATTGAGTGCAAAGTTCATTTTTGATGTAAATTGCTATTATGATCAGTTTCGGAATATTTTCAACTATTTTTATGAGGAATAATCTGAAAAAATATAACATTACTAAAGTACAAAAATATTTTAATATTACTCTTCTCAAGGTAACAGAGAGAGATCTCAGACTGACTTACCTGCCTGCTCATCGAGCATGTGTTAAAGCAGGAACCTACAGCTTCATGTGCAGTTATAACAGGTAAGGTTGTGATATGTCTACTGGACATCAAATAATGTTTTCATCTCATCTAAATTATTTAATTCTGATGTATTTTACATTTGATCTTGCTTCCCATTAGTTGTATGAGCTTTTATATAAGGCCTCTCCAATATTTGTTTCCTGTTGCACGGCTTTTAAAAATTTTTTTAGGATAGGTTATTTTTTAAAAATATTATATTATAATGATTAGTTTATATAACGTACTAAGCACTTCAAGTACTGGGCTAAACCAGCTCAATTAGATGCACAAATCAATTTTGAGAAATTTTTTTGTAAATTTTTTTTTAACACCTGGGAGGGTAGGGGGAGTGATAGGGTCAACAACAACAAAAAAGGACAGTCAGCCAACCGGAAACACACATTTTTGTTTTGGCTTTATTATGTTTGCTCATGTGTAACATCAAATCTGCAGTAACATAATGTTTTGCATAATGTGGGGGATGGTCCAGGTCTATGTTATTTGTTTGATGAATGATTTTAAGTGACTTCCAATACTTGATGTGGAAACTAATTATACATCCATATATATGTCCAACTCCCCCACCCCCCACTTTCAGGGAGGTAGACATATTGGTTTTGTTCCATCAGTCCAGCAATATATCCATCATTGTTGGCCTTTACATTACACTTTATTGTAAGCAAGAAAGCTCAAATCTGGTGAGTCAAACAAGACCAAATTTGATATTTAGATACATTGAGTGAGTCCCTACTTGAGTCTGACAAATGAAATAAGGTAGACTTACTTGCATTTATATTTTCAAGCTGTTTGGACATGCTCTGTTTGGCGAAATTTTCGTTTAGGACACTTTTGCAAAAAAACCCAAAACATTGGAGGTATGAGTGCATATACATCGTGTATAGGGATATCAGCACACTCCAGGTTATTCAGTGCCAAGTAAAGGTTAGTACGCAAAAATGGTATAAACAAAAACTGTAGTAAAATCTTTTTCTGACTTGCAGATCTAATGACAAAACCTTGTTTTCACTGTTTTGAGAAAACCATTTGATGTATGTATGTATGTATGTATGTATGTATGTATGTATGTATGTATGTATGTATGTATGTCTCAATGTATGTATGTTGTTATGGCTCTATGGTCTTTAACTGATAGAAAAAGCAAAACCAACAAGTTTACGTAAAATTCAACAAATATTTTATTTCCTTTTAATTTAAAGTGAAAATTTACAAGGAACTTATAGTATTGCAAATTAAATCCCTAATATTCCTAAAAGTTCTGTTATCACAAGTCCAAAGTATTGAGTGTTCAGAATTAATTCCAGGCCTTGAAAGTCTTGAAGTACCAATAGTTGAATATGTTGATATATCAATAGTCTTTATGTATCACAGTGATATAATCCAGATTGTCTTGGAATGAATGCACAATAATCCCCAAATAGTATTTTAGTCCAAAATGTCAGTGAGCACTTTGTAATTACAATGAATTGTTTAAATAAACAATTTCTCTCAAATTATATCTCAGCACAACTAAAATTGATTCCACAAGGACTGATATTAAAATAGAATAATTGTCTATTTGGTCTTCTTTATACACAGACTGTTACCTGACTTATGACACAACACAATGCCCTGGACTTAAGTCATTTCTAGTGGAAATCTCCATCAATTTCATAAGCAAGGTCAGGTCTGTTCACTTACATTTTAGCAACCAACCTAACAAACATCAGGTGGACCAGAGTTTTTCCAAGGGAAAAACCAAGGTTCTGAACTCAAATCCAAGTAAATATGTTGTTTACAAATGATCACTATCTTAAAGTATAATCTACAATCATGGATGAAAATTGACTACATAATATGCTGTTTACAAATGACACTTACAATCTGCAGTCATGGACAAAATTTAAACACAATATAGATATACATAACAATGTAAGAATGTGTAGATGTGTAGGTACATCATCACAGTCTTGGCTATTTAGTGTCAAACAAAAGCTAGGTGAGTAAAAACCTTGCCAAAATCCTTTGGAATATAAACCTCTCCAACCAGGACTAAATATATACCATAAGGCAAAACACAGAATATGAAAGTGCTGCAGATACTCTTAAAAAGGCAAACAAAATGAAAATAAAGACAAAAAAGAACAAAATCCTTAAACTATAGTCATATTTTTTGTATATTCACCATAATCTAAAAAGTCTAAGATCGCAGATGGAAAATTATCGCAGGACACATTGCATGGTAAACAGGTTGCCATCATTAATTGCCTCTTGCAACATTGTGCATCTGGCCAATTCTGTATCTCTGTACCTCCATTTGAGGTGCACAAATGCATGTTTGTAGATTGTCTTGGTTAGTTTTTCATGCTATTTTGGTAATAAGGCCATGTGAGCTTATGGTATGACAATGTGTTCAACAAACATCCATGAACAACTGCTTGTTAGCACTTTGGAGGGCATATTTTTCAAATTTGAAAATGAGCCTGGTTCATTAGATCTTGGACAAGTTCAATACTGAGCAAAGTCTGTGCATATTAAGGATATGATCTTGCATCTGATTAACTGAGTTTGTTGAGATCCTGAAAGCTGTATTTTTTGTCTGATTTGGATCAGACTTGAAATATTGGCTTATGTCATCAAGATCATGGTCTAATTTGAGAATGAGTAAGATTTATGCATATTAATGAGATAATCTTCCAGCTGATTTGCTGGGTTTGCCACCACTTTGCAGCCATATTTTTGATCATATTTTGATCAAACTTGAAATATAGGCTTATATAAGTAAGATCTTCTAAATCAATCATGAATGAGATAATCTTGTTACCTCTCTGAAAGTCTTATGTTTGATCCAGTTTTGATCAAACATTGAATACAGGCTTATATGATTGAGATCTCAGATAATTTGAGTAATGAGCAAGATTTATGCATATTAGTGAGGTGGTCTTGCATCTGTTTGGTTGAGCTTGTGGCCACTATTGAAGCCATTTTTCTGATCCAATTTTGATCAAGTTTGGAATATAGATATATATTAAGCAATAATTCTGATCTGGTCTTGATTAGAGTTGGAATATATTCTTATATGATCAAAATCTTGCGTACGTTCAATAATGGGTGAGTCCACTCCAGGCATTAATGAAATGATCTCAGATGAGTGCAGTTATGAGCATGCATATTAATGAGACTTTACTGCATCTGTCTGGTTGATTTTTATGATTATTTCTGGTTAGATGTTTCTCAAGTTTTGAAAATAGGTTTATGTCATCAAAATTTATTTTCTTATGAGTGCTTATTAAGAAGGTGATTGGATTAACTCAATCCACCATGGATTAACTCAATCCACCATGGACACCATATTTCTGATCCAATTTTGATCAAGTTTGAAATATGGGCTTGTGTCAACCTCCCACATGGGATGGTTTTTCTCCCGCATTTTTGGGTGTCTCTTGTCACTCCTATCACTTCACTGAAATCTCCCATATATGCTAAAATTGTTAGTAAAAATTAAGTTTTTTCCATTTCTTCATAATCTGATTCCAGTGTTTTATATTTATTAAGATGATGCCTGTGATCACATGACTATGACCAGGCTTAAGCATGGCAAGATCATGTAGTTGCTTATTTCATCTTTTGATCCTGTTGGCATGGTTGGTTGGCTTCATTACTTGATGTTTATGGAGGCAGATTATACTGCGTGTGAACAGTAATAATTAAAAAGAATTAAAGACCTTAATTGAGTATGGTTGGTTACTAAAGAGCTCAATCAGCATAAAACAATTAACATTAGTTTGATTCTGTTTGCGAGGTATGTTCTGCTTCACTGCTTAAAGTTGTCAAGATGGATAAGAGTCTATACTATGCATGATCAAAAGTAATTTGGACAGGATTAAAGATGTCAGTTGATTTTAGTTGGATTACTCATGATCTGAAGTGGCATAGCACTGGGTCAGTTTGATTTAAGTGTTTAAAGTTTGTCAAGATGTCGAGCATGACAATGTCAAAATACCAAAATCCAAGCAACCAAAATATCACAAAATCAAATAATACAGTCCTACCTGCTTATATCGACATCACTTATGTCGACAAGCCGCCTATTTCGACAAAAAAGCAAAGTCCCGGTCCCTTGGTCTACTATTACTACCAAAATTGTCATGCTTATGTCGACGTCGAGATAAAAAATAAACGTACATGTCGACAGAAGCGCTTGGTCCCATCTTGAACAAATCCTTTGTTTTTTAATCATTTATGTCGACAAGCTGCCAGTTCCGACCCATACTTTGTTCAACAATTAATTGAGCTTGCTGCCAGGCTTTAATTGTCCCGCCTAATCATTTATATTGACAGAAGCCCTTGCTTCCAGCTTGAACAAATCCTTTGTTTTCTAATCATTTACGTCGACCAGCTGCCAATTCCGACCCATACTTTGTTCAACAATTAGTTGATCTTGCCACCATGCTTTAATTGTCCCTTCTAATCATTTATGCTGACAGAAGCCCTTGGTCCCAGCTTGAACAAATCCTTTGTTTTCTAATCATTTATGTCGACAAGCTGCCAGTTCCAATTTATTCAACAATTAGTTGATCTTGTCGTCAGGCTTTAATGTTGCGGTTGGATAAAAAACAGGCGTTTGTTTGGTCCTATAAAGTTGGCCTCTCATGGCGACTTAAATAAAAGCAATGAAATCTGATCAATTCTTGCATTTTCCAAAGTGATCAGTGATTAAAACAAGTTTATTGTACTGTGAAAGTTTCCTTTTTAACTTTATTTATATTTACGATGGCTACCAACGGCAGTGTAAAACGCAGATTAAATTCATAACTTGTTATCTCCGGGATGTATTTTAAATGTATACCACTTGAGCTGACATTGTTACAATATTGTATTGCAAGAATCATTTTCTTTTAATACCTCATTAGCATGTGTCACTATTACACCTTAATTAATCATATCAGCCGCATATCTCTTGTTCGCTTTTATGTACTTTTCACGATGACTTCTGTAACTAAATACATGTGCTGTTTAAACCAACTTGTTGACTTGTTTTCATATCCCTGTGAATAGCCCCATCCCCTTGGTAGCCTCAATAAGATGGGAACAGACTGACCAAAATCTAGGCCAATTTAAGTACATGTACATGTACTTGAAGCATGTAAATAACAACTATGCAACCATGTGCTAATGACATTGAATATCGTAGTGATTGTTTTTCATATCAGGATGTGACCGATGCAATATTTTATTGTGGATTTTATTACACAAAGGTAACCAAAATGTAATTTGTCAATATACAAGTGTATTTCAAACTGGTTTTGTCTTCATGTACTCAAAATTTCCATTGTTTGTTTTCTCAGAGTGTAAATGCTACTGACGACAGGTCACCCCTTACTGACGAATTTAACTTGTATCTTTTTTTCAGACCCCCCCCCCAACACTTATCTCGACATCCGTCTATGTCAACAATATTTCCTCGGGCCCGAGGATGTCGACATAAACGGGTAGGACTGTAGTTGGAAATGGGAATTTGAGTGGTTGCAATCACATTCAAAGGGACATGAACATGCAATCTGCTCTTCATATAAAGATGATTTTAAAAAAGTCTGTTATGGTGGCAAGAATGACTTCAAACAAGTTGCAGAATTCTAATTGCTTTTAATCACATAAAAGTATATTAAGTGCAACAAATATTCCATCACTAAAATCTTTGTTTATGGAATCTGCATCAACTGTGGATAACATTAGACATGCAAACTTTATAGCCAGACTCATTACCTCATGAGTGACCATCTTCTAAATGCAACCAGCAGTCACGATTTTTAAGCAAATCTGAGTTTGATGCTACTATGAATAACCACATTGCAAAAACTGACTTAAACACCACTGAACCTGATTAAGTCCTTTGTAAACATGAATGTAAACCAAACTAAAGTACATGTCACTAACTGCCATTGTAATACATAATGCCTGGGATGAATGTTATCTTTGTCTCAGTTTATAATACCAGTAAGTGATAATCATTTTCCTGATTTGATTGTTATTATTAAAGAGGGGTGATAGAGATGATAGTGATAACAACAAAGATGTCTGCAAATTAGGCTTAAAGTCACAAAGGGTGTGATGGTATAATGTATGTTTTGTGCTTCATGTGGAGAATCTTACTGATATTAAAACAGCATTAGACCCAGACAGTGCCAGTCTTGATCAGTTCTGGCAGTCAGCAATTTGAATTTACCCACGTGCACAAAGTGGTTGAAACTTCTTGGTGCAAACAGTAAAGTTGTACTGATATTGCCACATTACAGTGTAGACACAAAGGACATTTCTCCATTTGGGGGAAAATTCAGTTTGATTCCAGAAGAAACCTGGATCCAGTAACAGTACATCATCTCCTAAGTGTTAAGATCAACAACCTGGATCCAGTGACAGTACGTCATCTCCTAAGTGTTAAGATCAACAACTTGGATCCAGTAACAGTACATCATCTCCTAAGTGTTAAGATCAACAATCAGGATCCAGTAACAGTATGTCATCTCCTAAGTGTTAAGATCAACAACCTGGATCCAGTAACAGTACATCATCTCCTAAGTGTTAGATCAACAACCTGGATCCAGTAACAGTACGTCATCTCCTAAGTGTCAAGATCAACAACCTGGATCCAGTAACAGTACATCATCTCCTAAGTGTTAAGATCAACAACCTGGATCCAGTAACAGCACATCATCTCCTAAGTGTTAAGATCAACAACCTGGATCCAGTAACAGCACATCATCTCCTAAGTGTTAAGATCAACAACCTGGATCCAGTAACAGTACATCATCTCCTAAGTGTTAAGATCAACAACCTGGATCCAGTAATAGTACATCATCTCCTAAGTGTTAAGATCAACAACCTGGATCCAGTAACAGTACATCATCTCCTAAGTGTTAAGATCAACAACCTGGATCGAGTAACAGCACATCATCTCCTAAGTGTTAAGATCAACAACCTGGATCCAGTAACAGTACATCATCTCCTAAGTGTTAAGATCAACATTGATGAGGACAGCCATCCATATAATCCATTAATGTTCAAAGAAATGCTGAAAATGATTACAGTACATAGAAGAAGAGTATGAATGACAACAAGTTACTGTGAAAGGACTGACTTGATGAGATGATGTGCATATATTAACATTATAAATGTAAATCTGTTTAATAGTTGTCATTTTTGTCCATTTGCATGCTAAAAATTGGGTCAGTGAAAATCCTCCTTCTTTTGAGGTCAAAACTCCTGACCTGTACTGACCTGTCTTTTGTAATACATGACTTTTGTGTGGTATCAATTTCTCAGACAGGTTTGATAATAAATAATGTCCATACGTATGACTGAAATGATGCTACATATGATTGGCAGAAATTTTTCTGCTTTGGAGACCATATTTGTTTTCAAACTTTATACTGGTATGGGCATATATCATTGAGATCATGGATGAGCTTAGTGATGTGCCTTTATACTGGTATGGGCATATATCATTGTGATCTTGGATGAACTTAGTGATGTGCTTTTATACCGGTATGGGCATATATCATCGAGATCTTGGATGAGCTTAGTGATGTGCCTTTATACTGGTGTGGGCATATATCACTGAGATCTTGGATGAGCTTAGTGATGTGCCTTTATACTGGTGTGGGCATATATCATCGAGATCTTGGATGAGCTTAGTAATGTCCTTTATACTGGTGTGGGCATATATCACTGAGATCTTGGATGAGCTTAGTGATGTGCCTTTATACTGGTATGGGCATATATCATTGTGATCGTGGATGAACTTAGTGATGTGCTTTTATACCAGTATGGGCATATATCATTGTGATCTTGGATGAGCTTAGTGATGTTCCTTTATACTGGTATGGGCATATATCATTGAGATCTTGGATGAGCTTAGTGATGTGCCTTTATACTGGTGTGGGCATATATCATCGAGATCTTGGATGAGCTTAGTGATGTGCCTTTATACTGGTGTGGGCATATATCATTGAGATCTTGGATGAGCTTAGTGATGTGCCTTTATACTGGTGTGGGCATATATCATTGAGATCTTGGAT
>JAECUM010022806.1:0-47640 GCA_016617855.1 Megalonaias nervosa | reverse complement strand
AAGATTTCCTCATATATTATGTGGTGATCTTGCACATGATTGGCTGAACTATTGTTACCTCTCTGGAAGCCATATAGTATGATTCAGTTCTGATCAAACTTGGTATATGGGTTTATATGATCAAGATCTCAAAAGAATGCAATAATGAGAGCTCCACATTATTAATGAGGTGATTTTGAATCTGAATGGCTGATCTCATATCTTCCACAACTCTGTGTGATCATATTTTTATAAAACTATGTAAATGGGCTATATAATCAAAACATCCAATCATTTGTAATATGAGTGAGACCTTTGCATACTTTTGATGTGATATTGCATCTGACTGGCTGATGGTTTTGTAGCTTTAAAGAATGTTCAGCATTCTAAGTTGCAACTACATATATTATGGTTGCATTTGTGACTTGACATTCAGAATTGGTGGGTGACAATATTCGACTGATCATCCTCTGGAAAACATCAGAATTATAATTTGTTGTCTAGAAAATGACATGAATACATTCTTATTACAAGTATAGGTTACTTTTTTCTGCATTTAAAACACCTGGAAGATGCAATTTAATTTGCAGCATAATTCCATTTTGTGAGACTGTACATTCCTACATTAAGTTGCCATCTTTACAGGTAAATGGTCAGGCTTGTTATGTTATTACATGTATATGCATTATTTTATGACATTTGCATAGATCCAGTGCCATTAGTCACAAGTTATTTGAAACAGATATTTGTTTTTGTTATCTTTTAATACGGCTTAAAAATAACCCAGTTTGCTTTTCTGCCGGAACTTTAAACAATTTCAATTACTTAGCACTATTAAATGCATTGTCTTTCAAAACAATCCTGAGAAATTCAGTAGCCAATCCAGGTAAATCATTGGTGGGAATTGAACCCACATCCTTCTGGCCATGGATCTATTGCCTTAACCACTGAATCACTATGGCTACTGTGGGTGGGGATATCAGCAATTTTCAAATAATGACTTCAAGGAGATAATACCTGAACCAGAATCCATGCTGACTGCATGAATTAGCTCCCTTGGTAGACCCAAGTAAGTGTATATATTCTTTAAATGGGATGGGGGGCAATAAACAGTCTGTAAGCTATGAACTAGAATATGTCCCCAGAAGGCAGAAGGGAACCCCAGAGACCCATGCTAGTTGTATAAATGATGGCCTTTTCATGCCAAGAAAGTGTATTTCATATTTGCTGCATGTTTTTGGACAGCAAAAAAATAGGACGTTTTTTCATTCCGAAAACATTCAAAAATATTGAATTCAGTGTCAGAAAACAAATGAAAAATTCAAGCCCAGGTAATCAAACCCATGTATACAATATTAGTCTGTCCCTTAAGTCATACAGCAATGAAATCACGGTTAAATGCACATTAATGAATGAAAATTAAAATTACTTGCCATGTTGTGTCTGTTTTATTTGTTTCCACAAGAAAATACAAGCAAATTAAAAACACAACTTTTAATCTCCTTTATATCTGGTCTTGCAATACCAATAGGCAGTGTAGCAATTAAGTTTTCCAGCCTTTTCTTATTCCACCTTACAGTTTCATTAATGTATGAGTTAGCATTCACACGTTAACATAGTCACTAGATGTGCAATATTAGACCCATTTC
This sequence comes from Megalonaias nervosa, assembly GCA_016617855.1. Lineage (NCBI taxonomy): Eukaryota > Metazoa > Mollusca > Bivalvia > Unionida > Unionidae > Megalonaias > Megalonaias nervosa. Next base: position 46,012 of record JAECUM010022806.1, on the reverse strand, counting down.
TTTAGGCCTCTTGTTCGATAATCAAACAATTTCTATGTTTATGAAAAATTTTGTAAAATTTTGTTATGATTTTTATGTATTCATTGTGTAGGAAAATTTACATGCATTACGGTCATTGGTAATTTGTTCATACTGTGCAAGAGGTTGACAGAAGTTGCAGTTGATTGGTATCATAATAATTTTATGCTGTTGATTACATAATTGTAGCTATTACAGGTTATCAATTTATTGTACTTTATGCTGATACCTATGTTTTACACCTGCTGCTAAATCCAAAGAAGCCTTTTCAATTTGCTAATATCCAGCCTTCAGTCTTTGCTCCCACAGAGTTATGCAAACAAATTTTGTATATCCAGATATCTGATGAGATTGTTTTGCATTGTATGTAAATCTTGTCATCATTATGTTCAGTTTTAACCATGAAATACAAATGCTTTCCTCTACTAGCTTGTTGGCATTATTGTAGAAAACTGCTGGACATCATATCCCTTTTTGACCGTGAAAAATATTTATTTCCTTGACTAAGCTTGTTAGCATTATAGCATTATTGTAGAAAACTGCTGGACATTATTTTTCTTTTTGACTATTATATTTTCTGCTGCTGCCTTGTTGGAATTATTCCAGGAAACTGCTGGACATTATATCCATTGTTGAACATGGAACAGTAATGCTTTCCTCAGCTACTTTGTTGGCATCGTCACATGAAACTGCTGGACATTATATTCATTTCTTTACTATGAAACATTCATGCTTTCTGTATGTTAAATGCCATTCCAGGCATGATTATTCAAATAAAGTTTTTCCAGCAATGCAGTGCTGTATGATTTTAGAAGGAAATTTATTATTTGTTGTTTTGTACTTTTATACAGTGTTATATACTAATTTTTTGGAAAGTCAGTTTATAAACATTTGTCCTCACTCATACCAAATATTGATATTGTTTCATATTCTCTATTCAATCAATAACTCAGCATCAATGGAATTCCAGCATGTGCTAATGATAGGATTCTGACAGACATTCTTCGAAATGAATGGAATTTCACAGGTTATGTTGTAAGTGACCTGGGGGCTGTCGAGTTAATTATTACAGCACACAAGTACCTCAAGACACCTATCGACACAGTAGCTGCCTGTCTCAAAGCGGGAACAAACCTTGATTTCTCAGGTGAACAGAAATCAGTGTATGATTATATTGGTGAGTTCATTTCCATAGTGATAGTAATGGGGAGATAAGTCTGCATTAATCTAATCTTAGGTCAATTTCAGCATGGTGTAATAGGTATGCACATCTAAATTTCTGAGAAAATACTTTGCCAAATTATAAAATATAACTATCAACATTAACAGAATGAAAGCTGTTATTTTGAGCAAGTAAACAAATTTTGTACTTGATGATGGTAAATGCTAAAGTTTCTGCACAAATGAACTTTCTTGAAGGCTATAATGGTTAACATTCTGCAAGGTATTGTGGGTAAAACTGGTTCTAAAGCATACAGGCATGCACTAAAGCACACAGGCATGTAATAAAGCACACAGGCATGCACATATGGAAGGTACTATAATTTCATTGGTTAATTTAATACAATGCATGGTGACTTTACATGGCAGTGATTCATTGTAAAACTGATATTTTCTAAAAGTATTTTACAAGACTGTTTAAAGGAGGAATTTATAGTTGTCCTTTTTCTTGCAATGTAGGTTTATCAGGTATTTATATATATATATATATATATATATATATAGAGAGAGAGAGAGAGAGAGAGAGAGAGAGAGAGAGAGAGAGAGAGAGAGAGAGAGAGAGCTTTATTCTATGTAAATGTATACTTTCAAATTCAATTTCATAAAACAAGAAAAAATTGTTGCATGTAAAATATATAATGTTATAGGAAAAGGATATTTTTTGTTGTTGCTTAGTTGATGCTGTCAAGCAAGGGAAGGTTTCAGAGGAACTGGTCCGAGAAAGAGTAAAGCCTCTTTTCTATACCAGAATGAGGCTGGGAGAGTTCGACCCACCATCCATGAACCCATACTCACAGTTAAACCTTTCTGTGGTCCAGAGCCTTGAGCATAGAAAACTTGCACTTACAGCAGCCATGAAATCTTATGTCCTGCTGAAAAATGATTACAACATCCTTCCTTTGCCAAAATATTTCAGCAAGATTGCGGTAGGTATATTGGCTTAAGAATTTTGTTGTAAGAATTTACATTTATTTGCATTTATAAGGACACTCATACAGTTTTATGCTTCTATCCATAATACAGGTAAAATCCATTATAACACGATTCATTATAATGCAATTCTGCTTACATCACGATGGCAGCATGGCTCCCATTTTTTAATTTAAGGTGACCTCTCTTTTAACATCTTAAATACATGCTCTCGGAAAAGCCAATTATTCATATCCCTAACAGATTTTTAATCCCAGCACTGCTTTTTTTGTTGCCTTAACTTCCAAAATTTTCTAAAACATATTGTGATTGATGATCAAGAGGTTAGTTAAAACTGATGACATTGAAATTTCAATGGACATTTTCTATGGGGAAGTTGTTGAAAAATTTGTTAACATGATCCCTCTTATGTAGCGATGTTATTCTTTGGACCCTGAGCATCACGTTATAACTGGTTTTACCTGTATAGGTGCAGTGACCATATACAGGTTCTACTTGAGAAAATCAGAGAGTTGTTTGGTGTCTTTTTTATTTGTTATTCGTTCAGTTTATCAAAGTCAGACAATCAAATTCCAAGTAAGAAACTCCTGTGTGATACACCATTCATGCATATGTCCTCTTACTGGCATTATTTTTGGCATCATGGACTGCTTCGGTGGCCTAAGTGGTTTGAGCATCCATCTCGGATGCAGAAGGACACAGGTTTGAACTCTGGCCAAGTCATACCAAAGACTTTAAAAATGGTTTTAGCATCTGTCTTGCTTGCCGCACAACATTAAGAAGTTAGGATTTGTTTGCCTGGTTTCAGGATAATATGACTGGATGGGACATGATGCTGCATATCTGCGGCATGATGCCACAGTGCTGGACATCACTATAAAGTGCCACACTGCAGACATTGCAGAGATATGAGTGAAAAAGTTTTAAAGCTGTGTTTAAAATCTGAATCACACACACACACACACACTTGTCATCACACCCATGCAAAAGATGGGAACGACAGGCAAGACATTGTTATTATTTTCTGATGGCATTGTTATTAGTGTAGATGTCAACATTAAGTTTTTGAAGACATTGTTATTTGTTTTCTGATGGCATTATCATTAGTGTAGATGTCAGCATTAAGTTTTTGTATTCATTGAAGTTAGTGTTGCACATACAGTCTCGAAACATCATGGAAGTTCTGCTCATCACAAGAATAACATTTCTGATGGTGTTGTAATTGGTGTTAATGTAGGGGTCATCATTAAATTTTTACATGTAGCTAAGTTTCTCTGACACTTGTTTATCAATCCATCCTTCTGTCAGCTTATTTGACTGTTGGCCTTTTCATTACTCTTTTTCTCTCTAAATCACTGAGTTGAAATTCCCAAAACTTGATTGTACATGTAGGTGCATTTGAATGTGAAAGAGAAAATTTTCTTTTGCTTCTTCCCTGGAGATCCCCGGGAGGGGTGTAACAGGATAACCAGGTTGGGGTCGGATTATAACAAACACGTTTTGATGGTGATGAAAATACAATGTTTATTTATGAAAAGATTCAATGAAAAAGACTGTTTGATTTGTGCGCCGACAAAATCCAAATATTGGATATTTAACAAGATATGCACAAAGTTGATAATGTATTGCGATTTAAATGAAATGTGAACTGATATGCAAAAGAAAACCTTAACTAGTAAAAGATAGAATGATTAATGATTCAAAGTGATTCCACACAAACAGTGGAAAAATGATAATACGTAAACATTGACTATTTCCACATGAAAATGATATAGTTCACTCAAATAATGAAATATGATACATTTTCACTCAGATAGTGAAATATGATAGTTTTCACCCAAATAGTGAAATATGATACGTTTTCACTCAAGTAGTGAAATATGAAACATTGGGACATATATCTTGCATAGTCAAACACAAATCTGAAAGGTCTTCTCATCCCCAACGCTCTGTTGAATGGTTAAGGAGCCACCACGAATGGTCTGCCCCTCCTGGTCTGCCTAAAGATCTGTAGAATCTCTTGTTCTCTGCAGACCCGTTGGCCGAGAAGCCTTGGTTTTTCACTATGTGATGACCTTTATCTCCTTCCAGGCCAACATCACCCACTGACAGCAGCACATTGGGTATAACACAATCCAGTTCAGCAACACAGCTAAACACCTACAATATGGTGCATATATGGAGATACAGCAAAACTGTCACTCTGTCCCTCCTTCACTCCTTCAGCACTACACTCAGCATTCACCAGTTAACATTCACAAGTCACCGGCCATCAATCAATTACCAATCAGTCAGCTCTACAGATGGAGATCGAATGTCATAAAGTAGACTGCTCATTGACAAGACTCATCATGATGTGATGTTTAACTCTATGATGAGGTAATTTATACACAGGCCATGTAGCCATACACTGCCTGTGCGAACAAGGTATATCGGTTTTCCCATTGTAAGCAGTTTGCTCATGCAGCATGGGATGAACCAAGCTCACCATTTCGAAATAATATATGATATACATAAACCACCCTCGGGTAACGCTGTACACTGAAACGAAACCCAAGTACATGTATTTAATCCAAATAATAAATAAACGATAAATACCTACAATTCCATGACAAGGGGTTATCCAAGGGTCAGATGTTCTAAAGTTTTGATTACAATGACAATTTCAAATATTTTAATCAAAAGTTTTGATATGCAGTTATTGCTGACAGACATGTAAAGTATGTAACAGAGTTTGAGTTACAATCTCTGGGCTGTGATTGATGGGTGAGGTGGGGTATGATAAAGATGCTGGTCTGCAGTTGATGGGGAGGTGGGATATGATAAAGATGCAAGGCTGTGGTTGATGGGGAGGTGGGATATGATAAAGATGCTGGTCTGCAGTTGATGGGCAGGTGGGGTATGATAAAGATGCTGGGCTGTGGTTGATGGGGAGGTGGGGTATGATAAAGATGCTGGGCTGTGGTTGATGGGGAGGTGTGGTATGATAAAGATGCCGAGCTGTGGTTGATGGGGAGGTGGGGTATGATAAAGATGCCGGGCTATGGTTGATGGGGAGGTGGGGTATGATAAAGATGCTGGGCTGTGGTTGATGGGGAGGTGGGGTATGATAAGGATTTTTACTGTTCCAAAAGCATTGGGATCTTGATACAAGAAATTTTATTTAATGTTGGTACATGTATTCTGGATACATTACAGACTCTAGCCATTTTATGTCACAACATGAAATAATAAAAGAGAATAGGGATGTAGTAAGTATATATCTAACACACATCCATATCTAACAAGGTTAGATTTTCTGTCAAGTATGTACACAAAGTCATACATACTTGTCATATATACATGTACACATACATACATGTACACATACATACTTGTCAGAGAGTCTGTATCTTGAATGTCATTTGTATTGTACAGGTTGTAGGGCCCATGGCTGACAATCTGGTGCAACTTTTCGGGGACTACAGTGCAGACATAGACCCTCAGTATTCCACAACCCCCTACCAGGGGCTGAAGAAATTAGCACAGCAGGTGAACCTGGCTCCGGGATGTACAGACAACAGGTGTGAAACATACCTTCCTTCCACCATTGCTCAGGCTGTCCAGGGAGCACAACTTGTTGTTGTCTGTCTGGGAACAGGTATTTCTTACATAGCTGTTTGTATAAAGGTATATTTTAGTGTGACACATTTGTTATCTCCATACTTTCCTATTCCTCCATCTTTCCATCTATCCATCTATCTATCCATCCATCCTATTCCTCCATCCATCCATCCATTCATACTTTCATCCATCAACTTGTCTCTGTGTCATATGCTCAACTTCTACACCGTAAGGGTTGGAACAATTAGAACAAACTTGGTAATGTACTGTCCAGATTGTGGCAAATAAGGGTGGGGACAGTTAGAACAAACTTGGTAATGTATTTGTCTAGATCGGGGGTCTCAGACTCAAACCACCCTGAGGGCTGCATGAAGGCATTTTCTATGGCCCAAGGGCCGCACCACCTTTGTTTTGTCTCATGACACCTTGTGATGCCAATCATTTTGCGGGCCACGTGTTTGAGACCCCTGGTCTACATTGTGGCAAATAAGGGTGGGGACAATTAGAACAGACATGATAATATACTTGTCCAGATTGTGGCATGGCATAATAACGGTGGGGACAGTTACAGCAGACTTGGTAATGTAGTTGTCCATATTGTGGCATGGCATAATAAGGGTAATACATGGGTAGTAAGTATTAGATATGTGTCCTTCACTTATAGCTCATGCTGTCCAGAAAACACAAATCATTATGGTCTGTCTTGGAGCAGGAATGTTTTTTTTATCTTCACATTATATTTCATGCAACTTTGTTAGGTCATTCCATTATGATTTTCATAACAGCCATCATGAGAGTTCTGTCATAATTACTCCACTTGTGTTGATAGTAATGATGATTATAGATCTTCAGTAAACGTCCTCACTATAACAGGTATTTTGTTCATAAAAGATTGATGACCACCACATAGGCATCTTTAAAACATTTGTGTTTATCTGTGTCTGCTTGACGTTTGTTTCTAGTGTAGACTAGTCAGTTGAGAGGGTTTCTTCACCTACATGACTCTTTTAAGTAAAGTGTATTTAATCCATGCATTTTTATCTGTACAAGAAATTAAATACATCTTTTGTGTTTTATTGTTAATTGCTACACAGTGCAAGAGTATTTATTGGCTTCATGTTTCATGTCATAAATAATGCCACACTGTGGTCTGTTGTCTATCATTTTCAAATAAATATGCCTCTGCAGTCTGTTACCTGGCATTCTCACCTATAAATGCCTCACTGTAGTCTGTTACATGATATTCTTGCTTATAAATGTCAGGGCCCCGAATGGCCGAGTGGTCTAAAGCGATCACCATTACGGATCACTACCATCTCACCTCTGTCTGCATGGGTTCAAGTCTCAGGTTCAGCCAGTGTGGGTGTGTGAGAAAGCTTGCCAGTAGCTTTTCATGGGTCATTGGTTCTTTCCGGGGTTTTCCCAGGTTCTTCCTTCACCATTTATACTGGATGCCATATATAGCCTATCTTGTGCTGAAAAATGGCTTTAAACCCTACAACAACAATAACAACAACTTATAAATGTCACATTGTGGCCTGTTCCTTGGCATTCTCATGAATAAATGCACACTGACCTGTCTTCTGGTATTTTCACTTTGTTATTCTTTATGTCATGGCAGAGTCTTTGAAGAAACAGCTTATATAAGCACTGCAAAGTCTATAGATATGTTTGAGATGAAATTTAGGAAGCTTGATTAATAATGCAGTGCGGTCAATAGAATGTATCACTCACAATTAATATCAGCAGCTTCTGGCATGGAACATTATTGTAAGTTTGATATCTGATGAACATTGCATGAAGATCCTTTATGACAGGAATGAGAATAATATGATTCCTCTTTTAATGGCCTTACAGGTCAGGAGTTAGAAGCTGAGAATAATGACAGGTCCACCATGAATCTTCCTAGTAACCAGACACGTCTGCTGGAGGATGCCATGAAATATGGTAAGATCACTAATAACATTACAACCTTGAGTGCTAATCCTGACTAATGTAGTTAGGAGGTGGTTCTCATGAGTGTCAATCCTAAATAATGTAGCTGTGAGTGATTCTCATGAGTGCCAGTCTTGAATAATGTAGTTACAAGGTGGTACTTGTAAATGCCTGTCTTGACTAATGTAGTTATGAGGTGGCACTCATGAGTGTTAGTCCTGAGCAATGTACTTATGAGGTGGTACTTTTGAGTACCAGTCCTGACCAATATTATTATGAGGTGGTACTCTTGAGTACCAGTCTTGACCAAGTTAGTTATGAGGTGATACTCTTGAATGTCAGTCCTGACCGATGTAATTATGAGGTGGTACTCTTTGAGTGATAGTACATTTTCTAGGAAACTGTAATATCATTATGATTCATGGTAGACATACATAAGTGGCATGAAAAACATGAAGACTATGCATTACCATGGTAACAAGTCATCTTGTAGTTAAGATATTTGGCAAAGTTTTATTCCCTCCAAAATTTCATCTAAAAAGCAAAACTTAAGAAACACATTTTCTATAAATTCCAGAACCAGTTGAAGACATTTGGCTCATTTTGCATATTTAGAGCAATCCTTTCCATATTTGGAATTTAGTGTTGAGATCAATTCATTTTTAAAGATAAATATTGATTACCTTTAAGACGTAAGATAATATTCATGGATATACATCATTTCAGTGATACATTCTATTGTCTAAGATAATATGGATATACATCATTTCAGTGATACATTCTATTGTCTAAGTTAATATGTATGGATATACATCATTTCAGCGATACATTCTATTGTCTAAGTTAATATGTATGGATATATATCATTTCAGTGATACATTCTATTTCAGAGATAATTTTCATGTATATATATCACTTCTGTGATACATTCTAAGTTAATATGCATGCATATGCATTATTTCAGTGGCATATTTTGCTGTCAAGGATAATATGCATGGATGTATATCATTTCAGTGGTACACTCTGTTGTCAACTATAACATGCATAGTTCATTTCAATGACACAGTCTGTTGTCAAAGAAAGCATTGACATTATGAAACAGTCTTGATTTTAGAACTTGCTGCAGTCAATAGTTTGCTTACTATAATTAGGGTCATGGCCATATAAAAATTTCTAGAGATAATTGAGACTTGTTTGGCATGTTGTTGTCGCTGTTGTTGTTGTAGGGTTTAATGCCATTTTTCAGCACAAGATAGGCTATACATGGCAGCCAGTATAAATGGTGCAGGAAGAACCCGGGAAAACCCTGGAAAGAACCACTGACCCATGAGAAGCTACTGGCAGGCTTTCTCATATACCCACATTGGCCATTGTTTGGCATGAATCAATTGATTTTGTTAATACTTTGTATCATTCACGCCAACTAAACAATATGATATGGTTTTTGCACTGGCCGAGAGTTACAGAAATTAAGCAATTGCATCATTTAGGGCAGATGATATGGTGATATTTAGGTATATTTGCACATATAATTAATGTCATATACAGTATGAAAAGATTGACGTAATTTTATGAACAATTACAAAACACAAACAACAAATTTAACCAGAATTCTGTTTTGTAAAGGAAAACTCTGAAACTTGATCATGAACAATTTATTGGCAAGAAGGAATAAAATATGACCAGTATTGGCAAGAAGGAATAAAATATGACCAGTATTGGCAAGAAGGGATAAAATATGACCAGTATTGGACTTCTGAGGTCATTAATCCACAATCAGGACAATAACTATATTAATTTTCAGGACAGAATATTGATTTTCATAAGTACTTGAATTATCCATGCAGAGGAAAGTTATTAACTTTTAATGTCCATATATTATGGTAAATTACAGTATTCTTCTTGACATTAAGCATCAGTCAGATTTGACTTATTATGCCCTGGCAACAATCACAAGAGTTAACTGTAGTAATTAGTATTAATACAGTGACCATTGCTTATGCTTTATGTTAAAATTTCCCATTTCCTTAAAGGTAAGTTGAAAATAAATTAAATGAATTTAAAAAGTTTGATCCTTTTTTAAAATTTATTTCCTTCTGTTTCTTGTTTGGAATTATATGATCAGTAGTTTACAGTAATGTTAATTTGGGCACACTTGGATGTTTTCCTTCTGTTACTTGTTTGGCTTACTATGATCAGTAGTACACAGTCATGTTAATTTGGGCACGCTTGGATGTTTTCCTTATGTTACTTGTTTTGCATACTACAATCAATAGTACACAGTAATGTTAATTTGTGCATACTTGGTTGTTTTCCTTCTGTTACTTGTTTGGCATAATATAATCAGTATTACAGAGAAATCTTAATTTGGGCACACTTGGTTGTTTTCTTTTATATTCATTATATGTAGTATACCTGATAACAAATAAGATGACACCACATTGTGACTAGGATGTTTTATTGATAATAAATAAGTAATAAGACAAGCTATGATGCTGTAGTTGATTATTTTTTTTCCATTTTAAACTTGTCAGTTTACATACTATTATATAGTAATTATACATTTTTATTCACTTGTCCAATTACACACTGTTACACAGAAATTATACCTTCTTATTCACTTGTCCAATTACACACTGTTACATAGTAATTATATATTCTTATTCACTTGTCCAATTACACACTCTTACACAGTAATTTTACATTCTTATTCACTTGTCTAATTATGCAATGTTACACAGTAATTATACATTCTTATTCACTTGTCTAATTACACACTGTTACACAGTAATTATACATTCTTATTCACTTGTCTAGTTACACACTGTTACACAGTAATTATACATTCTTATTCACTTGTCCAATTACACACTATTACACAGCAATTATACATTCTTATTCACTTGTAACTATTATGGTAGTTGTACATTGATATTCAATAGTCTAATTACACACTGTTATTACGGTAGTTATACATTCTTATTTGCTTTTCCAATTACACACTGTTAATACGGTAGTTCTACATTCTTATTCACTTGTCCAATTACACACTGTTAATAGGGTTGTTATACATTCTTAATTACTTGTCCAATTACACGCTGTTAATGCAGCAGTTATACATTCTTATTGACTAGTTCAATTACACACTGTTAATAGGGTAGTTATAAATTCTTATTCACTTGTCCAATTACACATAGTTATACAGTAGTTATTCATTCATATTCAATTGTCAGAATGCACATTGTTATACAGTAATTATACAGTCTTATTCATTTTTCATGTATATGTGTTTTGTTCCGAGCAAGTGGAAGGAATGTGTTGGATATGGTATTGGAATGTCAAGGCCCTCAGGCCGAGACAATTCCTTTCCCCCGACTTGGAACAAAATACTTATGTGGTTTTGTATTTATTACATATCCTCTTTTTATTCGCATGATTTTTAAAAACATTTCATGTATACTTTTTAAATAATGAATTCAGCTTTTGGCTTTTTATTAAAGATATCTTACAGCTCTCAACATGTACATGTACATAGCCAGGGCTATAAGTCTATGCATGTATTGTGCAGTTGCATCAAATGTCTGTCTGCATTACATATATTTATTTACTATTTAGCTTTGAATTTTTAAAAATTTCCTCTGTAATTTTTAAAGGGAAAATTGTAAGTCCCTCCACTTACCCTTTCCCCTTAACTAAATATGATTTTGTAGACCATATTTTTGAAACTCTGAAGCAGAAATGGATTTTAGCTATTTTTGATATTTTAGATGATTTACATTGTGGAATGTGCTTTGGGAATTAAACATGGGGTAAAGTTTTGTCCAAATGTGGTGCATTTCTAACTATGCCTTGAATCTTAACATGACTGCATGAGTCTTTCTTACTATCTGGACTTGTTAAAATTTCAGTACAAGATTTCAGCAGCAACTCTCTCTCTCTCTCTCTCTCTCTCTCTCTCTCTCTCTCTCTCTCTCTCTCTCCCTCTCTCTCTCTCTCTCTCTCTCTCTCTCTCTCTCTCTCTCTCTCTCTCTCTCTCTCTCTCTCTCTCTCTCATGTATATTGTGACTTTGCACACCAGCATCATCTAAGAATTCATTGTCAGACATTCTCTCCGAGATATTGTTGTCCACCTTAATGAAATCTAATTTCATGGCCTAGATACTGGGAATTGCATGTAAACTACCCATCGGTACCAGTACTCTTTCCCATTATCCGCAGCAGCAAAAGTGGAAATTTTCACCAAATATAACAGCATTGCTTAAAATTACAAATGTGAATTGGCATTTTTGAATAAATGTAATTTGTACGTAATAGATCATTCCTGATATTTTAAAGTGGAATATTATGTAATATTTTGACTTGTAAAAGTAGTTCCAGGCTGAGTCTATGATGAAGAAATTTTAGGTGTACGATAGGGAATGCGTGATATGGAATTATAGATTGAACACCTGTATCAAATGCCAGATCAGCCATGTAAGATTAAATGGGTGTGCAATAAAGTAGTTATACACTCATATTTACTTCTTTAATTACACACTGTTACACAGTAGTTATACATTATAATTCACTTGTCCAGTCATACACTGTTATACAGTAGTTACACATTCTTATTCAATTGTCAGTTTATTAAATATGAAAGGGAAGAAAAACAGAGTGTTCATAAATGCCAGTGCCTGTCACTGTCATTACTGATAGAATACAAAGTGTTCAGAAATACTGATGCCTGTCACTGTCATTATTAATAGATCACAAAGTGTTCAGAAATACCAATACTTGTCACTGTCATTACCAATAGATCACAAAGTGTTCAGAAATACCAATACCTGTCACTGACATTACTAATAGATTACAAAGTGTTCAGAAATACCAATACCTGTCACTGACATTACTAATAGATTACAAAGTGTTCAGAAATACCAATACCTGTCACTGTCATTACTAATACATTACAAAGTGTTCAGAAATACTGATGCCTGTCACTGTCATTACTGATAGATCACAAAGTGTTCAGAAATACCAATACTTGTCACTGTCATTACCAATAGATCACAAAGTGTTCAGAAATACCAATACCTGTCACTGACATTACTAATAGATTACAAAGTGTTCAGAAATACCAATACCTGTCACTGACATTACTAATAGATTACAAAGTGTTCAGAAATACCAATACATGTCACTGTCATTACTAATACATTACAAAGTGTTCAGAAATACTGATGCCTGTCACTGTCATTACTGATAGATCACAAAGTGTTCAGAAATACCGATGCCTGTCACTGTCATTACTAATAGATCACAGAGTGTTTTCAAAATACCAATACCTGTCACTGTCATTACTAATAGATCAGTGTTCAGAAATACCAATACCTGTCACAGTCATTACTAATAGATCACAGAGTGTTCAGAAATACCAATACCTGTCACTATCATTACTAATAGCTTGCATTTGACATTTAAGAGCTTTTATGCAAAACAAGCAACCCTTGAATGATTACATTGGATTGGTCCTGTTTAAAAGAGCTTTTTCTCAATACATGACCATTTTAAACGCTATTGATACATCAGTAACTTTCTGTAATACTTAATAATAAGATGTCAGTGCTTTATTGTATTTTAATATTGCAGGTTTTGGAATACCAATCATTTTGGTTTTATTCAATTCTGGTCCTGTAAATATCACAATGTATGACCCCAATCCTCAAATACCAGCCATATTGGAGTGTTTCTTCCCAGCCCAGTCAACAGGAGAGGCATTGTATAATGTCCTGACCAACACAGGGGCTGGAGCCAACCCTGCTGCCAGACTGCCATTTACCTGGTACAGGACTGCTGATCAGGTTTGTACTCATCAACAGATAATGCACAAACTCCACCCATTCTTGTAAATAAAGGTTTGTTTACACTTTACTTAATTTATTGTGAGTTTTGTTTTTATCCCAAAGATTTATATCCTGATTTAGTCCTGTCCATACATCCCCCTGTCCATTCATTCATCAATCTGTCTATCCAGCTGTCCATTCATCCATCTGTTCATCCATATGTCTATACATCCATCTATCCAGCTGTCTATTCATCCATCTCACCATCCAGCTATCTGTTACGTGTCTAGGTTGATACAAAAGTAACAAAGAAAAGAGTGAAGCCAACAAGCTTTGTAAATTTAACAAAATAATTTATTTCCCTAGAAAACAAGGTAAAAATATGAAAAAGGACTTAACGGTTTATGAATCAAATCCAAAAATTAATCCAATAATTAAAAATATAAGTCCTATCACTAAAAGTTGTAAGTGAATCTAAGTTCGAATCCTGATGAAGTTCCAAGATGGAAGGCGATGACATCTTCTATAACCTGTTTTGTGTTGTCGTGTCAACAGTTCCTTGTTGAATCACCAAGAATAATATTCTGGCTTTAGAATTCTGAATAATTTTCAGTAAATGTCTTTGTCCAAGAATTTTGATGAGCACTAGATAAAGACTCCAGGGAAAATAAATTATTACTTCCGAAAAATAGAAAAAATTCAAATCAAACTGGCAACAACAAAATAAATACCTTTGAGCCCAAAGGTACGAATTACAACTGACCAAAAACCACTATGATACGTCACTTTAACTCCAGCTGAAACGCAAAACGAACCACGTGATAGGGTCACGTGATCACTTCCTTTAAAGAGACATAGTAACATTATATGCCAGCTGTCACGTCCGCCATGGACAGATTCGATTGTACTGAATGAATCTTACTTTAAGATTCAATAATAAAATTTTTTTTTTAAAAAGTTGTTTGCAATAGAGCTGAAACTGGCTCTGATATTTAGGTCACCAAAAGATACAAAGTTTCAAACTACTGCATTTTTATCAGGTTTAACAGAACAGAACTGAATTTTCTGGAAAAATGTCAAATTCAGTGAATAAAGTTATCATTACAACAACATGTAATGAAATAAAAAATAAAAGAGAATTTAAAACTAACACACAAATAATTAAATTACATATACGTAACATATCATCCATCAGTTCATCCATCTATCCTTACATCCATCTGTACTTCTATCTGTCCATCCAGCTGTTTATTCATCCGTCTGTCCACCCAGCTCTCCATTCATCCTTCTGCCATGCATCCATCTGCCCATACATCCATATGTCCATCCTTCTGTCTATTCATCCGTCTCTCCATGTATCTGTCTATCCATCTGTATGCACGTCCATATGTCCATCCATCTGTCTATTCATCCGTCTCTCCATATATCTGTCTATCCATCTGTATGCTCATCCATATTTCCATCCATCTTGTCTATCCAACTTTCTGTCCATACATCCATCTGTCTGTTCATTCATCTGTTCATCCATTCATCCATCTGTTCATCCATTCATCTTTCTGTCCATCCCAGAGCTTTTTAGCATGAATAGGCAAAAAAGGAATTGACATAGACTGACAAGCTGGGACCAAGGGCTTCTGTCCACATGTATGTTTATTTTTTTATCTCGACGTCGACATAGGCATGACAATTTTGGTAGTAATAGTAGACCAAGGGACCGGGACTTTGCTTTTTTGTTGAAATAGCTGCTTGTTGACATAAGTGATGTCGATATAAGTGGGTAGGACTGTATCTGTCTATCCATCTGTATACACATCATATTTCCATCCATCTTGTCTATCCAACTTTCTGTCATACATCCATCTGTCTGTTCATTCATCTGTTCATCCATCTGTTCATCCATTCATCTTTCTGTCCATCCCAGAACTTATTAGCATGAATAGGCAAAAAAGGAATAGACAATTGAAATTTGGGGTAGAGATGATATTCGGATACAAGAAATAGTATTTTGGTATTTAAATATTTATGACCTGATCAGATATTCATGATGCTCAAATGAACTTGGAGTTTTTGAAGAAAAAAAAATTAAAGATATTTTATACTTTGTGCAAACCATGTTAGCATTTTACAAAATACAATTGATAATGGTAAGTGTTATTGCTGAGGCTTGTTGCTATCAATGTGTTGATGATCTGATTAGATTTTCATGCTGTTGAATGGTGTTCAATTTTTGTATCTGGTATTTGAACTTATTTCTTTGTAGATGTTGTTAGCACAATTGTGGAAATGCAAATGAAATGAAATAATAGAATTGGTTGATGTGTGTTTATTCATATGTCGATGACTTTATTAGATTTTCACACTGTTTGTATTATTTTGTTTCTTTTCTAATTAGTTTTTTTCCCAGAATTTTTTACTTGAACACATTTTCACAGAAACTGTTCCGACTGGGGAAGTTAGAATTGGTATGCAAGATGTTAGACATGCAGATGACCTGATTAGAATTTTACACCATTTTTGTGAGCATGATCAGGGTTTTGAACTTTTTGAACTTTTACTTGTATGTATGCAGTATGCATGTTTTATAAACACAAATATGGTTTATATTTCCCAATATATATAACCTGTTTACTTATTTCCCAATACAGATAACTTGTTTACTTTTTTCCCAATACAGCTAACTTGTTTACTTATTTCCCAATACAGATAACTTGTTTACTTATGTCCCAATACATATAACCTATTTACTTATTTCCAAATAGAGATTACTTGTTTACTTATTTCCCAACACAGATAACTTGTTTACTTATTTCCCAATACAGATAACTTGTTTACTTATTTCCCAATACATATAACCTGTTTACTTATTTCCCAATACAGATAACCTGTTTACTTATTTCCCAATACAGATAGCTTGTTTACTTATATCCCAATACAGATAACTTGTTTACTTATTTCCCAATACAGATAACTTGTTTACTTATTTCCCAATACATATGACCTGTTTACTTGTTCATCAGTGCAGGTAACTCGTTTAATTTTTTTCCCGGTATGGGTAACCTGTTGCTTTTTTTCTCAATATAGGTAACTTGTTTACTTATGAAGTGTTGCATATAATGCCACAATTTTTGGGCACAGGGAGGCATTGTGAAATGCAGGGAGAGGTTTCAGTCATCTTGTGTTGGTTCTGTGGTGTATGTTTTTCTTTCTTATATTTGAAAAAGATTTAGGTTTTGTCCAATAATTGCTCCATAGTTTATTAAAATAAAGTGCTTTTTTAATTGTCCCATAGTTTATTAAAAATGTTATATAATAGTCCTTTAAGTAAGTAATTCCTATTTTTCATATATTTATTGCATCAAAAGTGAGTTTGATTCATGATAGTTATTTTGCATTATTTGAACATAGGTATATATTTAAATATGAAATGACGATATCATCATCACCTAAAATGTATACGTCTGTTCGATTTACACATTCACAAGGTAGCAGGCTAATATTCTTAATGCAATGTGGTTGGGTAGGTATTCTCGGAGAAACATAATTAACTGAAAAATTTGCTTTTTCAGATAAAAATGTTAAATAAAAGATTCTATACTGTTGGTTATATGTAAATAAAGGTTCTGTAGGGTTGGTTGTAGGGTATAGTAGGTTTGGTTGTAGAGTATAGAGTTGGTTCTGTAGGGTTGCTTGTAGGGTATAGAGTTGTTTCTGTAGGGTTGCTTGTAGGGTATAGGGTTGGTTGTAGGGCATAGGGTTGGTTCTATAGAGGTTAGTTGTAGGGTATAGGGTTGGTTCTATAGGGTTGGTTTTAGGGTATAGGTTGGTTCTGTAGGGTTGCTTGTAGGGTATAGGGTTGGTTCTATAGGGTTGGTTATAGGGTATATGGTTGGTTGTTACAAGTTGGTTGTAGAAGAGGTGTAGGATAGCTTTAATGGCAATATTTCTTTCATGACAAGATGATGGGACTAGTAGAATAAATTTGTATAAAATTTGGACTTGACTTAATGTAATAGAACATTTCATTCCTAATATAAAATTTGCTACAAGTTGTTAAAGTGGGAGATGGTCTAATCATCCAGCATGGACTTACAATTGGAGAAATATGGTCAGTTCTTTAGCTGTGTTTAACTATGGAAAGGGTGTATGTTGGACATGAAATGTGTTGTCAGGGAAAATTTGCCTTTGGTTAGGAAATTTTGATTCCAGTAATTTGTGGGAACCTTGCTGGGACATCAAATGTTTCCACCAAGTTAAAGCAGATATTGTGAAATAGTGCTTTTGATGTTGAGTTCAAGTACTGTTCACTGATTTAGATTGAAATGCAAGTCCTTAGTCTGAATCCTAAATACAGGTATTGGGCTTAAAACCAAAGTGTTGTATTATCCTTGCTATTTAGTTAAGTAATATTCCTTGAGTTAAACAGAGAATACAGGCCTTTGGCCTCATCGCCAGAGTGTTGTGTTATTCTTGGCTAATTTAATTTTAGGAAACATTACAGGACAAAATTTAAAAATCTGCATGGTTATCATACACTACAGGAGAATCAACGCTTTAATATCTGTAAAAATATAATTAAATACCATATTTATCAAGGAACTTGGCCCATGCTTAATGATAAGCTCATATCAACTCCAGATTTTGGCTCTACTGGTAATAGAATGAAGAGTTTATCCTATGTCCTGTTGTCATAGGGTCCATCCATCCATTACCATGTGTTTGTTATCGCTACTTCTCCTACAATACTTGGAGGATTACCATAAAACTCTATGAACATATTCATCTCAGGTCCTAAATGAAAATAATGCCACTTGGACATCCAATATGGCCACCTCTACAGCTGTCTTCAGAATCTTATTATCTCTACTTTTCCTGAATAGATGGTCACAGTGAAATGAGGTTATCTCTGAAAATCTTATTGGTCCAGAATGAAAATGGTACCAATATGACATCCAATATGGCTGCCACTCTGGTCAAATTGAAAGCCTTATCACTAGTATACTTGAATGGATGGTCATAGTGGCATGTGGTTTTCACCAAAAGACTGGTGTCCATTAGCATTAGTTTATTATCTATACTCCTTATAAACTACAGAGAGGATTGCCATGAATTTTACAGACACATTCATACCTAGGTCTAGTTGGTTCCAAATGAAAATGGTACCCTTCAGACATCCATTACTGCCACCACGTCTGCCATCTTGAAAATCTTATCACTACTGCTTCTAAATGGTTGGCCAAATTGATATGGGGTTTTAACTAAAAGACTTATTATTTGTTATGTCTAGTTAATATAATTGAGACTGGTGTAGATACAGCATCCAATAATGCCACCATCTCCATGTCTCATTAACACTGCTCCTGGTGAATTAATGGTCAGATTTACATTGTGTTTTCATTAATGACTGCAGAGTCTTATGATATCTAGTTGGTCCTAAACCAAAATGTTGCTGATCCAACATCCAATAAAGCTGCCATGGTAGCCACCTTGAAAATCTTACTGTTGCTTCTCCTGAACAGATGATCATATCAACATTTGCTTTTTACCAAAGGACCTCTTTGATGGCTACCACTGAAAAACATCATGTGATGTCTGGTTGGTCCTAAATAAAAGTTGTGCCTGCTAGACATCCAATATGGCCAGCATGGCACAATTTCTTATTCAAGGAATTCCCCATGTGTATTTATCATCCATATGTTTTTCTGCAAAAGGGTATAATTAGTAGATTTTTTCTAATTTTCCTTCTGTCTGTTTTTCATGTAATATGATTTTGCTTATATATACAGTAAGAATTATACTAGCTCAGCTGCTTGTATATTGCAACTGGAGTCAGTTGTCTCAGAAGTGACAGACCTTGGCCAAGTATAGACAGTGTCAGCCCAGTGATTGACAGGCCACCATTGTTCAAAGACTTGTGATACCTTTCAGTTGAAACAGTTTCCATCAAGTATTAATTATCAAATGTGCCCGAGATTTCATTATCAGTTCTATGAAATTACTGTAGTGTTAGTACATTATCTGTTCTTGGATTAAATGACTGCAGTGTTGTTACATGTCTATGAAATGACTGTAGTGTTGGTACATGTCTATGAAATGACTGTTGTGTTGGTACATGTCTATTCTTGGATTAAACTTAATAATTAAATGCCTTTTAATATTTTCATCTCAAACATGGAAAGATAATTAGTGAAGATCTGGACATATTAGATGTCTACCATCTGCATGTAGTGGATACTTAATTCCTTTGCCACCAGTCCCCAGGTCCACAGTATTGAATGGGCAGTCAGAAATCTGCAGTGTGTTCTGTACAGGGTGACTGCAGGATGCATCTTTCTCAGATCACAATGCATTTTGTGCATATGGATCCATGCAGACTTTTCATAGTCCAATAAATCAGTTCCCAAACCTATGTTAGGGTAACCATCAGCATATTGATACAGGTGTTGTGGTAAATTATGAAATGAAACATTCCTACACTATTCATAATACTTTAAATAGCTGACCTGAAGCACATTGGGATGGTCTGCTGTCAATCGTCTGTCTATCCATTAGCAGAAGTTTGTTACATCTTCGAAACTACTTGGAAAATTGCAATTCATCCCATGATCTCATTGGTCCTAAATGAAAATGGTGCTGATCTGCTGTCTAATGTTTCCACCACAGTGACCATCTTGAAAATCTTGTTATCTGTGCCCCTCCTGAATGGTAAGTCAAATTGACATGGAATATTCACTGGAAGACTTTCTGTAAAGTCAAATTGACATAGAATATTCACTAGAAGACTTTCTGTAAAGTCTAGTTGGTCTTAAATGAAACATTTGATCTGATGTCCAGCAGTATCTCCACCACATTGGCCATCTTGAAACTCTTGTTATCGCTACTTCTGAATGGATGGTCATATCAATGTAGGGTTTCACTTAAATACTTATTGGTATTATGATGTCTAGTTGGTCCTAAATGACACTGGTTCCTGTCAGATAGCCAATATGGCTGCCACAGTGGCCATCATGAAAATTTTGTTATTGCTGCTCCTTCAGAATGAAAAGTTATTTTGCCATGGTCCTAAATGAAGATGGTTATTTTGCCATGGTCCTAAATGAAGATGGTTATTTTGCCATGGTCCTAAATGAAGATGGTTATTTTGCCATGGTCCTAAATGAAGATGGTACCAAGATGACATCCAATATTTCCACCACAGCAGCTAATTTGAAAATGTTGTTATCTCTGAAGAATATTGGAAATGGTTTCAGCACTCAGAAGTTAAAAGGAAGCAATAGTCTTGTCGTGAATTCATGGATATTCTTTTCAGGCAGTAGAGCATCAGTCTCTTTGAGGGACTCTTTTTTTTTATTTTTACTATCAATAATCACAGTGGACCTATCCAACAGAAGTAAACAATGCTTGAATGCTAAAATTTGACTTTTTGCATTTTAAACAATTTGTACGAAGAGCTTACTGCAGTGTTGGTCCCCAAACTACTACTACGCTATAAACACTCACTGATAGAAATTGTTGATTAAGTCAAACTGATAAATTAAATCAAATGTTAGGTAAAATTAGTTCTCATTTAATCTTTTCCGATGAATTCATTTTATATAATCACCACCCTCCTTACCTCCTCTTCCACCCTCCTGAAAAAATGGGGTCTGTAAGCATGATGATTTAAGTTGAGTATTTACCCTAACAATGAATTGTTAAGCTTTATTGTGGCTTTATTCTAATTTGTAAAATATCAATGAAGAGATAACTCAGTTTAATGTTACACTTACAGATTGACGAGTATGATGAATACAATCAAGATGTGGCATGTTTGCAATAATTAACTTGAGGTGTCATTACCTAAACAATACCTTTTTTCTCAGGAAAACAGATACCTCATTTGCCTGTATGTCAGTATGCTTAAGAAACCAATGTTTGATTGAGGAACACATGGCGATTGACTACAGAGAGCATGTGACCATTTCAATCATTGATTTTATATTGGAAATTTAAGAAGGGGAATTGAGAATGCCATTGAGGGAAGGTGACCACTATATAAAGGGGAACAAATGGGCAGGTTTGACTGTATGTGTCTGATAATAAGACCACCCCTAATTACTTACATGTCCATTGTCTTATAGTGGAAGAAATAATATATAAAAATGGTTAGCTCTGATATAGTTAGGACTGATTGAATCATGGATCTAACAATTCTTTTATCCTAAAAGTAAGATGTACATATGGCTTGCTTGCTTTTTCTTTTTATAGATTCCTGTAATGACAGACTACTCCATGAAAGAAAGAACCTACAGATATTTCACAGGGAATCCACTCTATCCATTTGGATATGGACTGTCATACACAACATTCCAATACTCCAATCTAACCTTCATATCACAGATCAAGGCTGGGGATCCACTGACTGTTCAGGCACAGGTTACAAACACAGGACAATATGATGGGGAGGAGGTATCCATGTATAATTAAATCAGATATTTCAGTTTATAGAAAGTGTTAACAATTTACATATTGCACATGTGATGTGATGCAGTTTTATTCAAGGTGGAGTACACTTGAGTAACTAGAGAGGCACAGAAATGATCTTATGCTGTTGTGTCCAAGATGGAGTAGACCTGAGTACCTAGAGAGGCTCATATATGTAATATCATGCTGTTGTGTTTCATGTGGAGTAAACTTGAGTACTTAGAGAGGCACAGACATGATAAGTAATAATATATGGCATGACATATGCAAGCCTAAGGGATAAACCCAGAAGCGTATGTGTGTACATTTATTGGCTTAACCACTTTATTATGCAGAAATAAAAGTAGGAAGAACAAGTGTGCAAAAGGCAACATATCTCACCTGGCAACTAAACTAGGGTATATCCATATAATAAGCAATCATTAGGGTTCTGATGATAAATCAAAATAATAAAATATTGTGCTGAAAAGTTGCATGACAAAGGATTCAGCTGTGACAATCACTTACTCAAATATAAACTATAAACTATCATATTTTCTTTTTTTTTAACTCATTAACTATTTGGAACAAAATTTTCAAGGAATTGTGAAAAAATATGTGAATAACAGCTTGCAGGTAATTTATCCTTCCATTGCATGTACAACCCCTGTACCAAAACAATATGGCAGATGATAAATGTGCCAGTAAATTGTTTTGCTTAATGGGATACAAGCAATTTGTATGCATAAATGATATTGTCCTTGGAAAATTTAGAAAATATCCCAGCTTATTAAACTCTATGTTTGATCAGTTTTGATAAACCAATCATTGATCTATAGATTTTATGTGATTCCTGACACTAGCACTCACTGATTCTTACATGTGCCAGAACTTGGAATAGGGCCTTCAGACACAAAAGTTGACACTGAGTATGTTACTATTGCACTGGCCACTCAGATGAAGTATACATTATTTTATGTTGTATTTCAGGTGGTGCAGGTGTACATCAAATGGCTGGACACAAAAGAAGAAATGCCTCAGCTACAGCTGGTATGGTTTGACAGATTTTCGGTGTCCAAAGGAGCCTCAGTTAATTTCCAGTTTGTTATCTCCCCTGACAGCATGGCTGTATGGACAGATGCTAATGGATTTGTTGTAGAACCAGGTCAGTCTACGACGTCTCTGAGTCACTTTGTTGTAGAACCAGGTCAGTCTTACGACGTCTCTGAGTCACTTTGTTGTAGAACCAGGTCAGTCTTACGACGTCTCTGAGTCACTTTGTTGTAGAACCAGGTCAGTCTTACGACGTCTCTGAGTCACTTTGTTGTTGAACCAGGTCAGTCTTACAACGTCTCTGAGTCACTTTGTTGTAGAACCAGGTCAGTCTTACAACATCAAAAGTTAGACTTAAGTCACTGAGTCTCTGAGTCACTTTGTTGTAGAACCAGGTCAGTCTTACAACATCAAAAGTTAGACTTAAGTCACTGAGTCTCTGAGTGACTTTGTTGTAGAACCAGGTCAGTCTTACGACGTCTCTGAGTCACTTTGTTGTAGAACCAGGTCAGTCTTACGACGTCTCTGAGTCAGTTTGTTGTAGAACCAGGTTAGTCTTACGACGTCTCTGAGTCACTTTGTTGTAGAACCAGGTCAGTCTTGTAGAACCAGGTCAGTCTTACGACGTCTCTGAGTCACTTTATTGTAGAACCAGGTCAGTCTTACGACGTCTCTGAGTCACTTTGTTGTAGAACCAGGTCAGTCTTACGACGTCTCTGAGTCACTTTGTTGTAGAACCAGGTCAGTCTTACGACGTCTCTGAGTCACTTTGTTGTAGAACCAGGTCAGTCTTACGACGTCTCTGAGTCACTTTGTTGTAGAACCAGGTCAGTCTTACAACATCAAAAGTTAGACTTAAGTCACTGAGTCACTTTAATCATATGGGAATGGGGAGGGGGGAAGGAGAGAGGATGGAAGTTGGGAGACAGCAAATGCATGTTGTGGGTTGTAAAGTTTGCCAAGTTTTCTTTTTTCCAAAGAAGCCAGTTATTTTGTTTGTAGTATCATAAATGAATGGATGTATGTCTCGGTTGAATTGGTTGCAGAACCAGATTAATTTTGTAGTGTCATTGTTGTCACTAGTTGTGGACACCTGTCCTTATAGCTACATATGAAAGGTACATTGGTCTTCCTTTAAAAGACCACCATTCTGCAATGCTAATGTGGCTTTACACAGAGGGTGGCTTCAGGTAAGATTTATAAAATGATAATAATGGGCTATTTTGATACATTCAATATAGCCTTATAAAAAGGGTGGAATTCTTCAGAGGGGCCTCATGGAGAAGGGTTCGAGGTAGTGTATTAGGCTGTGTTTTCTTATATAAAAAAGATACAAGTTTTATGAGGCATTCTTAATTTCATATTGGCTGAAAGGCATAATGAGGATTGAATTTGGAATACTTATGCAAAAGCTCCATCTTAATCGGGTTATTCCCTCTCAGACTATTCATTTTGCAGACTTGAATTTAAGTAGTTATATTTGAACAGAATAAACGTCACTGTACTGGAAAAAAATTTGGAAGCCAAAGTATGAACGAGAAGTGACACCAAAAATGGCAGTAGTAGACTTTGTATATATAGGCATTTTTGAATTTGCTGGTGTCAATTATCTTTTATTGATATAGATAAGAACTTTGTTTGCTGGTGTCTGTAACAAGATAACCGAGTTGGGATTTCGGATTTACAACAGAACACTTCTGATGGTGACACAAATGCAATGTTTATTGATGTATGACTTAAATGAGAAAAGAAATATGATTGATACATGCGTGTATGGATCCAAATATTGGACAAATTAACATAATCCGCACAAACATAAGAATGCAACAAATATAAATACAAATGAATGTCCTTACACAGTACAAGGACAAAGGTGAGCAAATCACAGCAATTTCACACGATGAAAATAATGGGTGTTTTACTCAATAGTAAAAATGATGTATTCACTCAACTAGTGAAAAAGGAGACATTGTTTTACTCAAATAATAAAATAAAGAATTGATTGGAGAGATATCATACAAATATCTTATACACCCCCAAAACAAAGGGTATAACAAAACCCCAAAATTAGCCCATGGCTAAAAGATTACATGCATGGAGTAACACAAAAAACACTCCGTCAAAATCACACTTGGCTACCAGTCACACCGGTCAATCAAGCAAGTATCATTATAGATAGTCAATGACCACCATTCAATTCCTTGGTCAATCAAGCAATCAGCGCCCACCAATCTGGTCTGCAATGCCTAATCACCTGCTACTCGACCAGCAACACTGTTCACTCAGCTCTATGGCTGCTGTGGTTAATTTCTATGGTTAGCTCTTATAGCTGGTACCACGACTACGATCACCATGGATCACTCTAGTCACTCTGGTCACCTGAAAATACATCTAATACCATATACTACTTATGACACAGCATATAGATTGAAACGTAATGACGTTATGTACAGTAAGTTATACAAATTACATTATGGTACAGTTGTACAAAACAATAAATGGGTTCAGAAGTGAACCGATAAAATTCCTATGGTACTAAACATTTCTTAATAAAATGCAACTTTATATTGTTAATGTAAATCTCCTGCTAAGTCACAAACAAGAGTAGAAAGTATTGCATTATACCACGCAAGCCAAAGCTACATAGAAAAATGTACAAAAATAAGCGTAGTAGTACAATAGCTGTAACTTACAATATACAAAAGAAATAATATACATAAGGAATTAATAAATTACATACCTCTACAGCTGAAGATGTGCAAGTTCCTTAGTAGACTGCATACTGACAAAACATTCCGTAATGTGAATATATCACTTTACGGTGAGGCATTTATACACAGACGATGTAGCCTATATCGTCTGTGAAATTCAGTTTTTCCTATCGAAAGCACTTTGCATGTGTGGTATAGGATGAACCGAACTCACTGTTTCGAAATAATGTACAATATACAAAAATCACCCTCGGGTATCGTTGTATACAAAAAACAAAACCCGAGTACATGTATTTAATAAATAGAGAGATTCATACAATTCCGTGACAGTGTCAATTATCTTATATTGATATAGATAAGAACTTTGTTTGCTGGTGTCAACTATCTTATATTGATATAGATAAGAATTTTGTTTGCTAAAGGAAAATTATTTTGAAGAAGCTTCTTAATTTGTCCATATAGGAGCTTAAGTATAAAGCAAGATATTCCTACTTAAAAAATGGCAAACAAGCCAAACATTGATTGCCTGAAAAATATTCTTTATGGGTAAAATATTTTAGGAAGCATGTGTAGGAAGCAACTGTATTTTATAGGTGATGTTTTGATTAGTTTATTCAATGAGAAAAACATCAATAAATTTAATAGTTGTAATCTTATTACCACTACTTACCTTGAAAGTAATTTTAATGCAGTACTTACCTAGAAAGCAATTAAAATGCAGTACTTAACTAGAAAGTACCGTAATTAAAATGCAGTACTTACCTAGAAAGTAATTAAAATGCAGTACTTACCTAGAAAACAAATAAAATGCAGTACTTAGCTAGAAAGTAATAAAAATGGCAGTACTTACCTAGAAAGTAATTAAAATGCAGTACTTACCTAGAAAGTAGTTAAAATGAAGTGCTTCCCTAGAAAGTAATTTAAATGCATTGCTTACCTAGAAAGTAGTTAAAATGCAGTGCTTACCTAGAAAGTAATTAAAATGCAGTACTTACCTAGAAAGTAATTAAAATGCAGTACTTACCTAGAAAGTAGTTAAAATGCAGTGCTTACCTAGAAAGTAATTTAAATGCAGTTCTTACCTAGAAAGTAGTTAAAATGCAGTGCTTACCTAGAAAGTAATTTAAATGCAGTTCTTACCTAGAAAGTAGTTAAAATGCATTTCTTACCTAGAAAGTAAGTAAAATGCACTACTTACCTTGGAGGTAATTAAATATCATTATTTACCTAGAAAGTAAATAAAATGCAATACTTACCTTGCAAATAATTAAAATAGCAGTACAGTGTGACCCCACTATAGCACACTCCATTATAACATGAATTCATATATAACATTGTTGTGGCATAGCTCAAGAAATTTAATTTACATCTACTTTTCTCACACACGAAAAAAAATTTTCTTTCTTAAAAGTTCCAAAAGTTACATGTAAAAAGTTTATTATCAATTTTGGGGAAGAGATTGTGTATGAATTCTAATATAAGACGATCATGGTGTGGCTTCTGCTATTTCATATATATGTATTTTTCTGGTACTTGAAGAAAGTTTTTGCTTCTGAAAAGGACGAAAAATAATGTGTAAAAAGTTTATTCATGGATCACACTGGGCTTTGCCAGTGTTTCAAATTGCGGTTATATTCCTGATAGGGGACAACATACACCATCTGGTGATTTTTTTCCCTGACATTATTGACAGTTTAAACTTATAAATACAACATTGGGTTGCGAGTGAAGAAATTCAGTGTCATCATGAAAGGAAGCCACATACTTGATATAAAATGCACCAGAATATATCTATTGCTAGAGAAAAAAATTCTTTGTTCATTTTGACAAACCATCTTAACAATGCACTGTTATATCATAATTCACTTATTCTGACATCTAGCCTGAACACTGTATGCTGTGAGACCTCATCCCTTTTTTTTTTTTTTTTACATTTCTGGTAACAGAGTTTAACCGCATGAGACACTATCTCATAATGGATCTTTCAGATGAAATAGATTATTGGCTGCTCATTAGTAATTAATACATTTATTTTGACTGACATCTGTTTGTGAATGGTAAGTAAAATTCCTCTTCTTTTCACTCATAGAATTAAATCCTTCAAACACTTATATTTTCTGTATTAATCCCTGTTGGAACAGAACAAAACACCTGTGTATTCATCATCAGTTGGCCTTTGTTTTAAAAAATTTCTGATGCATGCATGGAAGGCAGCATTACTCCGCCACTAGAAACATCATGGGAATAAAATGACAAAACAAAACAAAACCCGGAGATCTGCATTGTTGGTCTGTCTAGCTATAATCTACCAACTTTTGAAGGCAGGAAAAGTACGTAAACTGCTACAGTCGACCAAACAATGGCTAATTCATTTTGTTTTTAAAACGTACCCAGACAAAAAAGGCTGTGCTGAGACATCAAAGAAAACTGATCACCATTCAAGCATCGTTCTGTATAAATACTAAGCAAACTAAAAAAAATCAGTCTCAATGTTCTACAGTTATTTGATGTTACTGCCGCAATAAGAAACAGATATGTGTTTAGTCCTCTAAAGCTGTCCTTTAGCGGTAGCTTTAATAACACATGCACCCTTCATCAAAGAAAGCCAACTACAGTCTTCAATAAAAGCAAATAACCTTTCATCAGAGAAAGTCAGCACTAAACTTAAATAAAAGCAATGGAATCTTATTGATTTTTACATTTTCCAAAGTGACTGGAACACGTTTCTTGTGCCATGAAAGTTTCATTTTTAGAGGGAAAAAATTATGCTTATGGTCGTTATCTGTGGTGGCATAAAACACAAATCAGATGTCCAATCTTTTGAAACTATAGATATATAGCCATCAAGTTAATTGAAGATGGGGTATCATACAAAGATGTTTGTTAAACTTCTTTCATTTGTTCATGTTTTCATTTCCCTATCAGTAGCCTCATACCCTGGATAGCCACGGCAAGATGATCCAGCTGACCAAAATCTAGGCCAATTTAAGTGCATGTACATGTAGCATGGAAACAGCTATAGCCTTCTGCTACATGCGATAATTGTAGTGAATCGTTCAGTTACAATCATATATAGTTCAAAACGAGGACTACCATTTTTTAAAATAAAGACGTGTTATTTGTGGTTTCTAACAGGATGTAAGCCATACATGAAGTTTATAACGTGATCTATACACAGATTCATGGATTTATTATATACAAGTACAGTACTTAAAGGATTATGGATTGTAATACACAAATGTAAATTGTCAATATACAAGTGTTTTTCATATTAGTTCGGCTTCATTTAATCAAAAGCACATATTTTTGCATCCACTTTCATTACACCAACCCCACCCCTGCAGCCCACCATAGTTTAGGTGAATACATCATTTTCTTCAGCTAACTGACTTGGTTGGTTATAACACGGTTCGGTCTATAATACAGTCAGGTTCTGTGGACCCCAACTACCGTGTTATAGCAGGGTTACACTGTACTTACCTAGAAAGTAATTAAAATGCAGTACTTACCTAGAAAGTAATTAAAATAGCAGTACTTACTTGGAAAGTAATTAAAATGCAGTACTTACCTAGAAAGTAGTTAAAATGCAGTACTTACCTAGAAAGTAACTAAAATAGCAGCACTTACCTAAAAAGTAATAAAATCAGTACTTACCTGGAAAGTAATTAAAATTTCAGTACTTACCTAGAAAGTAATTCAGTAACAGTAATTACCTCAAAATAAATAAAATGCAGTACTTACTGCAAAAGTAATTAAAATGCAGTACTTACATGGAAAGTAATTAAAATGCTGTACTCAGCTGAAAAGTAATAAAATCAGTCCTTACCTGGAAAGTAATTAAAATGCAGTACTCACCTGAAAAGTAATTAAAATGTAGTACTTGCATAGAAAGTAATTAAGATAGCAGTTCTTACCTAGAATAAAATAGCAGTAATCACCTAGACTAATTAAAATACCAGTTCTTACCTTGGAAGAAATTAAAATAGTACCACCTACCTAGAAAGTAATTAAAATAACAGAACTTACTTTAAAAGTAATTAAAATGCAGTACTTTCCTAGAAAGTAACTAAAATGCAGTTCTTACCTAGAAAGTAATTAAAATGCAGTACATACCTAGAAAGTAATTAAAATAACAGTACTTACCTGGAAATTAATTAAAATTGCAGTACTTACCTAGAAATTAATTAAAATGCAATATATGTACTTATCTAGAAAGTAATTAAAATAGCAGTACTTAAAATGGAATACTTGCCTAGAAAGGAATTAAAATGCAGTACTTACCTAGAAATTAAATAACATGCAGTATTTACCTAGAAAGTAATTAGACTGCAATACTTACCTAGAAAGTTATCAAAATGCACTACATACTTAGAAAGTAATAAACATGGATGTACCTACCTAGAAAGTAATTAAAATGCATTACTCACCTGAAAATTAATTAAATGCAGTACTTACCTAGAAAGTAATTAAAATCAAGTACTTACCTAGAAAGTAATTAGAATGCAATACTTACCTAGAAAGTAATAAAAATGCAGTACTTACCTGGAAAGTAATTAAATTGCAGTACTTACCTAGAAAGTAATTAAAAAAGTACTACTCACCTAAAAGTAATTAAAATTGCAGTACTTACCTAGAAATAAATTAAAAAATTAAAATACAATATATGTACTTACCTAGAAAGTAATTAAAATAGCAGTACTCACCTAAAAAGTAATTAAAATGCAGTACATACCTGGAAACTAATGAAAATAACAGTACTCTTCTAAAAAGTGATGAAAATTACTGTACTTACCTACAAAGGAATTAAAATAGCACTACTCAACTACAAGGTAATTAAAATTGCAATACTTGTCTAGAAAGCAATTAAAATGCGATGCTTACCTAGAAAGGAATTAAAATGATGTACTTACCTAGAAAGTAAATATAGTGCAATACTTACCTAAAAAGTAATTAAAATAGCAGTACTCACCTAAAAAGTAATTAAAATTGCCCTACTTACCTAGAAAGTAATTAAAATTGCAGTACTTACCTAGAAAGTAATCAAAATGCAGTACTTACCTAGAAAGTAATTAAAATTGCAGTACTTACATAGAAAGTAATTAAAATGCAGTACTTACCTAGAAAGTAATTAAAATGCAATACTTACCTAGAAAGTAATTAAAATGCAATACTTACCTAGAAAGTAATTAAAATGCAATACTTACATAGAAATTAATTAAAATGCAATACTTACTTTCAAAGTTATTTAAAAAACAGTATTTACCTAGAAAGTAATAAAAATGGCAGGACTTACCTCAAAAGTAATTAAAATAACAGTACATACTTTAAAAGTAAATAAAATGCAATACTTACCTAAAAAGCAATTAAAATGTAATACTTACCTAAAAAGCAATTAAAATGCAGTATTTACCTAGAAAGTAATTAAAATGCAGTTCTTACCTTGAAAGTAAATAAAATGCAGTACTTACCTTGAAAGTAATAAAAATGGCAGTACTTACCTGGAGGGTAATTAAAATGCAGTACTTACCTAGTAAGTAATTAAAATGCAGTACTTGCCGAGAAAGTAATTAAAATGCAATACTTACCTGGAAAGTAATTACAATGCAGATCTTACCTGGAAGGTAATTAAAATGCAGTACTTGCATAGAAAGTAATTAAAATAGCAGTACTTACCTTAAACGTAAATAAAATGCAGTACTTACCTAGAAAGTAATTAGAATGTAATACTTACCTAGAAAGTAATTAAAATGCAGTACTTACCTAGAAAGTAATCAAAATGCACTACTTACCTAGAAAGTAATTAAAATGCAGTACTTACTGAGAAGGTAATAAACGTGACAGTTCTTATCTAGAGAGTAATTAAAATGTAGTACTTGGGAAGTAATTAAATTGCAATGCTCACCTGAAAAGTAATAAAATCAGAACTTTCCTGGAGAGTAATTAAATTGCAGTACTCACCTGAAAAGTAATTAAGAAGGCAGTACTAACCTGAAAAGTAATTAAAATGCAGTACTTACCTAGAAAGTAAATAAAATGCAGTACTTACCTAGAAAGTAATAATAATGACAGTACTTACCTAGAAAGTAATTAAAATGCAGTACTTACTGAGAAAGTAATTAAAATGCAATACTTACCTTAAAAGTAAATAAGCAGCAATACTTACCTAGAAAGTAAGCAAAATAACAGTACTCACCTAAAATGTAATAAAAAATGGCAGTACTTACCTAGAAAGTAATTAAAATGCAGTACTTACTTAGAAAGTAATTTAAATTGCAGTACTTACCTAGAAAGTAATTAAGATGCAGTACTTGCCTAGAAAGTAACTAAAATGCATTATTTATCTTGAAAGTAATTAAAATGGAGTGCTTACCTAGTAAGTAATAAAAATAACAGTACTGACCTAAAAAGTAATTAAAATTCAGTACTTACTTACACAGTAATTAAAATTGCAGTACTTACCTAGAAAGTAATAAAAATAACAGTACTCACCTAGAAAGTTGTTAAAATAGCAGTACTCACCTAAAAAGTAATAAAATGCAGTACTTACCAAGAAAGTAATCAAAATGCGGTTCTTACCTAGAATGTAATTAAAATGCAGTTTTTAGTTAGAAATTGATAAAATAGCTGTTTGTTCCATGAAAGTAATTAAACTAGCAGTTCTTATCCAGAAAGTAACACAAACATAGGTGATCTGAAACAGCTAATTACATAAATAAACACATGGAGACATGCGAAAATGAAGAACCTCAAATAAAAGCATGGATTGATTCATGCATCACGAATGTAAAACAGGGACTGATTGAAGGACTCTGTGTCATGAAGAATAGACATCAGGACTCAAAAATTGCTTTGATCCCGTTTGTGATCTAACTTAAAAGAGTCAGAATTAGATTTGTGTTTTAAGTGCATGTGTCAGTGAAAAAGCACGGCAACTGTTAAATACATGTAGTTTTAAGTTGAAATATCTCAGGTGGCATAGTTGTCATTGCTACACATAAATGTCTTCAATGATTGGTACAAATTTTATTCTTACTCTAGTGTCATGACTTTTCCCTTCATTATTGAAACCTTAGGTTTAGGAACCATTTTTTCCATTTAAAGAAGTTAATATTTTGTTATATGGATTATTATGGTAAAGAATATACTTGTTTAAAACAATATTGATTTTTCAACATGGAGAAACTCAGAAATAAAATAGGCTACAAAATTATGGTACACATGTGGCAAATATCCTACAGAAAGTCGATAATTTATCATAGGATCATGATTCAACTCATTCAAAACTGTTGATAATTTCTGTGTAAGATGGCCTTGTTTAAGTGAAAAACCTTTCCACCACTTGTTCAAATGTTTCATGCCCTGGTCTTATCATAAAATAAAGTCTGTTTATCAGAAAGCTTTATGCAGTTTTGAATCTTATTTTACAGGAAAAATGAAACTGTATGTAGGAGGCCAGCAGCCAGATCAACAGAGGAAGGTTCCATCCAATCTGTCAGAAGGAGAGTTCCAAATAACAGGGACAAGGATTCTAGGGAGATTTTAATCAACAGAAGAAGGTTCCATCCAGCGTGTTAGAGAGTTCCAAATAACAGGGAAAATGATTCTACAGACATTTTAAAAGAAATTATTTATACATTATCTGTCACATAGATTTTAATGTCTTTGATTTGTGATAAAGGTTGCTGCAGTGAAATATTTATGGTACTCAGGGAAGACATCTATGGGTGATTACTCCACATAGAAAGCTCCTTCCCTTTGTCCCACCTATATTTTACCGGAATAGCACTAATATTCCTTGGATACAGTTCATTTTGATGCATTTTTAATGGCATTTTGAAATTCTTTATTGATTCACCTTGATGTTAAGATTATTAGTCTTTGCTTGAGAAACTCACTTACCTCACATCTGGTATATTTGTTGCTTGTAATTATTGTACCTGCTATGCCCTGTATGTGTATGCATTATCAGCTCATATGTGTGTATGTATGTATGTTTGTACATCATATATATTTTTTATACATGTATTACTAAAATGTAATTGATACAGTATGTACTTGCTTAATATTTGGTCCAACTGCAAACTGCATAGACCCAGATCTGCCATCTTATAATGCGCTGGTAGATCTGCATCTATTCAATTTGTTAAGAGCAATCAGTAGTACAAGTACTTTGACCCTGATATGCTGGTGTATTATGTGATGGCAAATCAAAGTCTATATTTTTTGCAGTTGGACCTGACTTATAAATGAATATATACAGTACACCATTGAGCTCACTGTAAGTTTTCCAGGAAGCATTTGTACTCTTGAAGTGTTTTAAGGATTACTCTTTCTAAAGTGGAATGTATTAATAAAAATGATTTCATGTTTATTATGTATTTTCAAAAAAAAAAACAAACAAACAAGTTAGTCGTAAAAATATATGTTACTTTGGATAGATGTAGTAATTTTATAGTAAGATCTAATAAACCCTTGGAATTTCCAGTATAAATCAAATGAAAATGTTTTCATGTAAGTAAAATCTCAACAATTCTGTTGTGATAAAATGGCAGTTTTTATATATTTATTTTTGTGGATCACATTCATTTCTTCATGTCTTTCATTGTTGTTTTTGCTTAAGTTATTTCTCCCTACAAGCCAGGGCTTTCATTGTTCAGCAGAATGTTGGAAAATTCACATTTATTTATCACTAGATTTGTGAACATTTTGTGAATTTATAGGTTTGTGAACATTTTGTTCACTTACAGGTTTGTGAACATTCTGTACATCTACAGATTTGTGAACATTATGTACACCTAGAGATCTGTGAACATTCTGTACAGGTACAGATTTGTGAACAATCTGTACATATGCAGGTTTGTGAACATTCTGTACACCTACAGGTTTGCAAACATTATGTATATCAACAGGTTTGTGAGCATTATGTACATCTACAGGTTTGTGAACATTTTGTGAACATTCTGTACACCTACAGGTTTGTGAACACTCTGTACACCTACAGGTTTGTGAACATTCTGTACAACTGCATGACTGAATATTATGTACATCTACATGACTTTTCCAATGTGAGCATCAGATTCAAGTTCTATTTCACGTCATGTAATGTAATTGACAGTTTTATAACTTGCCATGACGTTTCATTATGATCATCATTACACCATCATTGAGGGAACAATCACAGTCTCAACTATGGCCTTTCATCATGATCATCGTTACACCATCACTGTAACTTTGAAGGGTTTCATTGAGTGAAACCAATTTGGTATGAGACATGTTTAAGAAAAGCTTGGTCAAGTGGAGTTTTCATCTTTTTTCCTTAAAATTGGGTCTTTTCTCTTTCATTGCAAAATTTAGTTCCAAAGCAGTAACTTTTAAAGGCTTCAATTTGAACCAAAATCATTATAGGATTTTTTGTCAAGAAGACCCAGGTCAAATTCTGTTTTTGTTATAACATTTTACTGTCAGAGTTGTGGCTTCCTATTTGGCTTGTTACTTCACCTTTGCACAGTGTCATAAATACACATATCCTGTTCCTTCTCTTATTCAGGTACTACAATATGATTTCCTCATATTCTTTCCCTTTGTGGAATTGCTCATTATCTTTTAATCTTGTTATTGCTGCTATACACACCTGGAATAAAAGATACATTTCACATAGAATTGTAATAAAATATTGTGAAAACCAGTTCTGATACTGTTTGAACTTTCTAATGATATTTAAGATATTTTCACCATCAAGTTGTCTACATTAATTGTACATCCGTGAAAAATCCTATGTTGGAGGGGTTGTCTTGAAAGCTTCTTGATTTTAGAAAATGTTGGTTTGATCTGTGTAAAAAACCATGAAATTGTTGAAAAACTTTTGTCAAAAACTCCTAGAATTCTCTGGAGATGTATGAACCAATAACTAAGTTATGTCTTCTAATTTCATTAAGAAAATACTGTCTTTTTGATAATCGAAATTTTACTCAAAATTGTGATATTACTATCAAAAGATGCTGATTTGTAGTTGCTTTTTATGGTGTGTTAGATGATATTATGAAATTATTTTAGTCTTGCAAATATAAATGATTTATGACTTTATTATTTTTATTGAATAATTTCTAGTAAGTTGTGGAAGTCGGAGTTAAAAGTCATTTGGCGGTTAATTTCATCTTGACAGTAAACATTATTTGTAAATGTGTTAGGCATGCCTGAATGAGTGTATATTAGAATCCATCTCCAGTTTAAACATGATTTTGTTCACAAGCCAGATAGTGATGAAGACTGTGCAATACTTTATTACATTTTGACAGTGTTTTGAAATATAGTAGAATCTCATTGACTGAAGTTACTTTCTATCAGACACCAGTGATTTCTCAAAGAGGTGTTTAAGACCCAGCAATATTCATAATTATATAAACCTTGTTAACTTTTTATCACGCAAACTTCAACTCATTTAGGCTTGTGCTATCAAGATTCTGCTGTACTTGTTTATAAATTGATCTTATCTGGAGAATATTGTGGTGTTGTATTTTAACTTCAAATTTCATTAGATATATAACTGCAGACAAATGCACAAATCAATTTAGTCAGTGTGCAAGTTTAAAATCAATGCAGTCAGTATGCAAGTTACAAATCAATGCAGTCAGCGAGTCAGTATGCAAGTTACAAATCAATGCAGTCAGTATGCAAGTTATAAATCAATACAGTCAGTATGCTAGTTACAAATCAATGCAGTCAGTATGCAAGTTACAAATCAGTGCAGTCAGTATGCAAGTTACAAATCAATGCAGTCAGTATGCAAGTTACAAATCAGTGCAGTCACCATGCAAGTTACAAATCAATGCAGTCACTATGCAAATCACAAATCAATGCAGTCACTATGCAAGTTACAAATCAATACAGTCAGTATGCAAGTTACAAAATCAATGCAGTCAGTATGCAAGTTACAAATCAACAGTCAGTATGCAAGTTACAGATCAATGCAGTCACTATGCAAGTTACAAATCAATGCAGTCACTATTTAAGTTACAGATCAATGCAGTCACTATGCAAGTTACAAATCAATGCAGTCACTATGCAAGTTACAAATCAATGCAGTCACTATGCAAGTTACAAATCAATGCAGTCAGTATGTAAGTTACAAATCAGTGCAGTCACTATGCAAGTTATAAGTCTGCATAGTATACCTAAGATGCTTGATTTATTGGTTCAATGAAATTCAGTATCCAGTGTAATGATATATATATATATATATATATATATATATATATATATATATATATATATACATACAGTAAAACCTGTTATGAGCGACCTCTGCAGTGAGTGAAAACCTGTCATTTCCAATCACAATCGTAATGCACAGATTGGTTTTATTATATAAACACTCTGTTATGAGCGACCACCTGTTGAACATGACGAGCAACTTGTGATGTTAAAGACTTGTGATGTTTGTTGTTTTTTTCCCAGATGTTACAGTGATCACATCCCAATCACCAAGCTGTCATCTGTTCAAGTTGGTGCAACCGGGTTACACACTTTGTCTATAGAGTTAATCCCTGTATGTCTTCTTTGAATTAAGCCATTCTGTTTCTGGATGAGATAACTGTTTCTTTTTATTTCATTAATTGTTAGATATGCAATGAACATGTATAAATTTTTTATATTTTCCCAAAGCCCAGTAAAAACTGTCTTTACAGTCAATATTACTAATAATGTTAACACCTTAATAACAATGAATGAACCTCCGACTAAAAGAAGACACATTTTAATGCTGGAGAAAAAAGTTATTGTAACTGAAAGAAGTGAAAAAGAGAAGACCACTCGTAAAATAACAGTTCAATCATCAGAAAAACAAATTTAATGTCATAAAGGAAAAGGAGTAAATCAGAAATGATTTAAATATGCTAATATGCGTACATGTGATCTTCAGATGTAAATGTGATTTCATGTTTAATGTTAGAGTATATCTTTATTGATATATAGTTTTGTTTTTAGATGAATGCATACAATATTTTAGCAAGAACTATTAATAAAGAATAGAATATATGTACAGTGATTGTGATTATTTTTCATTAAATTGTTCTGAAACTGGACCTTAGAAACGGGTCTTTTTGAACAAACCTGTTATGAGAGACCACCTGTCATGAGAGACCGTTTTTTCTGCAGAAGGGGCAGTCTCCCATAACAGGTTTTATTATATATATATATATATATATATATATATATATATATATGGCTTCCCAGTTGTTTTTCACCAATTTGAAAAAGAATTTTTGAGAAAAGGCACTATTCTTTTGATGTAAATGGTGAGGAGTCTATCCTATATATTTCATTAAGCAAACAAATGTTTTTGATCCTATATCCCGGAATAACCTTGAAGAATTTACATGTTACTGTATATGAACTTTCTTCTGATTGGTTTCTAGTTGATGAATCATTACATTAAATTACTTCACAAAGTATGACAAGGTGACAAATTCTGATCAAGCTTATAACACCTTGTCTCCCGGTTGATTAATCATTCTGTTAAATGATTTCACACAAAATGGCATATTAAGGAACTGTAATCAAGCAAATGATATGTAAATACACTGATAAAGAGCAACAAATATTGTGAAAAGAATACAATAGTGTTGGAGCATCATGTAGAATTTGCTTGGCATAAGTTAAAATAACTTTCAAAAAGGATGGAACTTATTTAGTTTATTCAAATCATCAATGCATTAAAAAATTAATCATTATCTATTTGATTATTGTTACGTATATGTAGTTAAATTGCTTGTGTGTTAGTTTTAAATTCTTTTTATTTTAGTTTTGTTTCATTATATTTTATTGTAATGATAATTTTCATTGGATTTGAATCTCTTTTCTGAAAATTGGCTTGACCCGATTAGATCTTAACGTTACTTCAGCATTATTTTTAGCTGACAGTTTTTGTAAACATCGAGTGATAATGATTGGCTATTGCCAAGGTCATTTTGGCCCACGTATTAGCTGAGTTGTAAACAGCCTTTCTTTTTTAAATTTATTCTCAGTGTAGGAATTAGATTCTTAGATAGGGCTATTCTTGCGTACATGATAAATGGCATTTTATTTTATTGTGATGTTCAAATTAGTAAATCACGTAGCCTATCATGTGGAGTGCCATGTGATCTAAAAAATCGAGGCTTAAAACAGCCATTTTCTACTAGATCGGGTCAGAGTTATTCTTAACACCTTGAGGGAACAAGGTGTTTCTAATTGTCGTAGCCAGTTTGATTTTCATTTGTTTTTGGAATTTAATAATTTATTCTGTACAAGATTAAAGAAGTGTACTTTTTTATGAAAAATTCTGGGAGAAAGAAATTCAGTGGAAATTTATTCTGGAGTTATACAGAAACATAAACTGTGATTCAATTGAGGATCTGTCACCACCAGTACAACAGTCTCATCTGACGTCATCGCCTCCACATTGGAATTTCATCGAGATTCGAACCCGGATTTTATTAGAACTGTTTAGTGATAGGACTTGTATTTTTCAATCTTAGGATTAAATTTTGGATTATATTCACAAACCGTAAGTCCTATTTCCAATTTTTACATTGTTTTCTAGGGAAATAAATTATTTTGTTAAAATTTACAAAGCTTGTTGACTTCATTCTTTTCTCTTGTTATTTTTGTATGAGCCTACATGTAACATTATCTTGAATCAGTTATAGCCAAATCTGGATAAAGGGGATGGTGGAAAATGGAAACACTACCAAAAATGGAGTTTACAAATTTATTTATTGAATAACTCAGTTTCCGGATCTTTTATAATTTATGTATTGACTGAAGACAGCAATATAAAGAGTTCTGAATATATTAACACATATCCATATTTTGGAACAAAAATATCTCTCTTTTCAGGAGCATTATGATGTGTGAATGCAAACCCTATCATATCAGAAGCTTGTCATAGTGAATGCTTTGGTTTCTGTGTGCATGTCCTGTCCATACAGATTAACATTAATGTTAAAGTTTTGTATGTGGTCTGTTTCTCATGTACAGTTGGCTAGAGTCATGTTGTGTGTTATGTGGTTTGTTTCTCATGTACAGTTGGCCACAGAGTCATGTTACATGGTATATGGTCTGTTTCTCATGTACAGTTGGCTAGAGTCATGGCATATGGTCTGTTTCTCATGTACAGTTGGCCACAGAGTCATGTTACAAAGAATGTTGACACATCTTGCAGAATGTTACATAGAATGTTGAAACATATTCATATGTACTATACCAGCAGCTTGGGCTTGAATGCAGTTTCTTGTGCTTGTGTATAATGCACACCAAAATGAGAACATTGGCAGTAGTGCCCACTGAAATAGGTATAATTCCTGTAATCAAGTGCAGCACCCTGTTGTCAGAGGGAAATCCATACTGTTCTAAAATAGATTCCTGATATTGGCCAATTGGAAACTTGAGAATTTATCAGTGATGTGTAAAATACAATACAAGCTATGTGTTCAAAGATATTTGGATTCATTATATTGTTGCAATAAAAGTCTTTCCAACAATTTATTAGCTTCATTTTATGCAATCACTTGTCACAGTATTGTTGTAGTGTTTAACATTTTAACACAATACATAAACACTTCAATCCTTCAAACATGGATTTTGTAAGCAGTGTACATGATGGTCTTGAGTCAGCTTATAAAGTGCATAACTATTTGGATGTTGATGTATATAGATCTGATCATTGAGTATTTTACATAAATATGCAACATTTGTCTCCAATGGTATTATCATTTATGAATATTTAGATTAATAAAATGTTTCCCTTAGAAACTGTTTACTTACACTGCCCCATTTAGCTACTCACAAATAGCATACTATTTCGACTTTATGGTCTTGAACTAATAGAAAAGTGTGAAAATCAACAAGTTTTGTAAAATTCAACAAATAATTTATTTCCCTTAAACACAAAGTGAAAAATATAAAAAGAACTTCTGGGAACATCGCGAAAAAGTGCTCATATTCAAGTAATAGCTGTTTTAGTTCATTTTTTTCTTGTTGCTGCAGATATGAAAGTTTCAAAGATTGGCTACAACAAAGTCACTATATTTTGATTGTATTCCATCACTTAGAGCCTCACTGTATGGGACAGGCACAACTAAACTGACTGCATGGTTAGCATGGCTAATTATATCAACATAATCCTTTAACATATTTTTATGTCAAAGTTGTTTTTGTTTTTGCCTCCCTGGAGCATTGATGATATAATTTAATCACTTACTTTTGTTTCAGCTGCATGAGGATCATAATACTTAGCATGAAAAAAAAATTTAAGATTTGGGTAAGAGAGCCAGAATTCTATCATCAAGCTGAAAACCCCTGTCCTTTTTTTGTCATACCTTAATTTAATTTTTTGACTTGGTAGAGTGCAGATTAGTTCTTGCAACTTCACAGGCCTCTGACAACTTATATTTAGAATTAGAAACATAGTTGAGAAGATTAGTGTCTGTCTCTTCATTTCAAACAAGTTTCTCTTTTAACAACTTAAATGGTCCAGGAAGTGCATGCCCAAAAACTAGTTCAAAGGGACTAAATCCTAAATATTCATGAACTGATTAACTAATAACAAGCAACAGTAAATGAACACCTTCATCCCAGTGTTTTCCAGTATCAAAACAACATGAATCATATTTTTCAAAGTCTGATTAAATCTTTCTAAAGCCCATTGACTTCCAAGGGGATGGGCAAAAGACTTGAATTTCTGGATGCCTAATTCATGCACAACTTGTTGGATAATTTCACACATAAAATTTTAACTTTGATCAGATTGGACAGATCTGGGAAGGCCAAATTGAGTCAAAAGTTTTATCAAAACTTTTACTATTTTTTTAGTTAATATTCCTGAAAGGAATTACCTCTGGGAATCGTGTAGATGCACACATTATAGTCAACAAGTATTGGTTGCCTGATTTGGTCTTGGGTAAGGGGCCAACACAGTCAACCATTATTCTGCTAAATGGTTCGTCAAATGCAGGAATAGGTTGCAGATGAGCCTTGGGTATCTTCTGATTGTGTTTTTCTACCGTATGACAAGATCTGCAGTATTTACAAACATCACTTTTAATTTTTGGCCAAAAGAACTGATTCAAGATCTTTTGATAAGTCTTATTGATCCCTATATGACCAGCCAAGGGGGTTTCATGGGCTAGACTAATAATTTCCTTTCTATATGACTTAACTACAATTTAATAGTACACTGACCACTCGTCACCATCAGGTACCTTATGTGGTATTCGTTTTCTCATAAGAACCCTGTTTTCAACAAAATAACAAACAGGTACTTCTCTGGCTTCATTTTCGCTAATGGCCCTCTGAAACAAACCGGAGATCTCATGATATTTTTCCTGTTTGACGACAAGTGATTATCGTTTGTCACTCTGATTAGAATAAATAGAAAGAATAGTTAAAAGAGAATCACTGTGGTCAATACCTTTTGATTGATCCAAATTAGAAA
The DNA here is from genome assembly GCA_016617855.1 of Megalonaias nervosa. Lineage (NCBI taxonomy): Eukaryota > Metazoa > Mollusca > Bivalvia > Unionida > Unionidae > Megalonaias > Megalonaias nervosa. Next base: position 3,809 of record JAECUM010022806.1, on the reverse strand, counting down.
TGAAAGTGACCTCATCAAAAGCCTGACCAATAAATGTGTCAGCTAAAGGAATAATTTCCTGATCAACATCATTCTCAAGAGCTTTCTTTGCTTTAGCTCTAGTAACTGCACAAGCTGGGTATAAATCTGGGATTTCTTTTTCAATAGGATCGACTTTCTGATCCAAACAAGGTTTGTCAGTCGATTAACCACAACCTTATCTCCAGCTTAGTCACTGTCTAGTAATAAATGACTACCCTCAGTGGGTAAAGGCGACAATGTTCCGACTGCCACGGGTCCTGAGACAAAGTCTGATGACAGATTTACACAATGGAGAGGAACATTAACAGAACTGCACCATACTTCCTGAATAAGAACACTTTCATTAGAATTTAAAATAAGAAGGCGAAGTACCTGAAAATAAAAGACTGAGAAGCTCCTGTGTCCCTTAAAATTTAAATGGAGGTTGGATTGGCAGAATCATCCATGAGTGATATAAAATCCTTTGACATGAATTGTTCATAATTGTCCATAATAAAATCAGACTGGGGTTTGTTTGACCCAACAATGCATTGGTTTCAATACATGACAGTGACCTCTTAGAAATAAGGGCATTTGTAATAGCTCTGTCTTGATTCTGTTGCTTATTTTTCAATGTGTAGCAATCATAAATAACGCGCCCTTTCTTTTTACAGTAGGTGTACGTAGGAGGAGATAGGGATTTCTGATCAATCTGGTCAGAAACTTGATTCCTGTAAGGTTGTGGCAGATAGGGATCTGGAACGCTCGTATTAGACTGAAATAGTTTTTTACCAGAAGACTGCTGAGTGGAAAACTTACTGACAAAAGGAACTTTATGAGCTAAGGAATACTTATCAGCTGCACGAGCAGCATTTTCTAAAGTTTCTACCTTGTGTTCATCAAGGTAAGTCTTAACATCACTATGGACGCAATTTTTGAAGTCTTCATTTAATATGAGTTATATGAGATTTTCATAATTTTGACCAACTTTCTTGGCTGAGCACCACCTATCAAATAATTGCTCTTTTTCTCTTGCAAATGGATTTGTCCAATTTCTTTTTTTTAGTTCCTGGACTTTTGTCGATAAGCCTAAGGTATCAACTCGTAAGCCTTCAAGATACATTCCTCAACCAGATCATAATCAGCACCTCGCTGTGCTGACAGGGAAGTGTAACTGTCATGAGCTTAGCTAAACGTGTACTTTGTAATAATAAAGTCCAGTGCTGTCTCGGCCATTTCAAATTTTCAGGATTTTTTTTTTCAGAATAAGGAAAATATTTATCTAATTCTCTTTCTTGAAAAGGGGATACTAACCAAATATTTTAGTAACATCAAAACTTGAATATTTGAGTAAAGTGTAAATGTGTATTTCACTTGCCAGCTCTAATACAAATGCAGTTGTTTATTTTCTGAAGCTCAAGCTTTCTTAACTCTATTTCATTATTGTATTTTAATTTCAATTCAGTAACATAGAGCCAGATGGAAACTCACTACTCAAATCTAGAGCACATTTAACCAAACCATTGTTTTCCACCAAATACTGAACCAAAATATTTTTTATTTCTTGTTTCGTTAAAGAAGACTTTGCCTCAGAAAGATCATCCTTGCAGGCAAGCTGGACCAGTAAATCCCTTTTCAAAGAGTCTAACCGTTCGTGAAAAGGATTTGAAATAAAGTTCACCACTTTAGATGACATTATAATAGCTTGTTGGTTTCACTAAAACTTTATGTCAGATAATACCTGCGACTTAGAAAATTCCAAACAAAGTTAATTTAGATTTCAAAAACAAATTTTTCTGGAATATTTTAAAGAACTTCGTACCCCGGACGAGCCCCCAATGTTTTATTACCACTCTATGGTCTTAAACTTAGTAATAGAAAAGTGCGAAAGCCATCAAGTTTTGTAAATGTCAACAAATAATTTATTTCCCTAAAACACAAAATGAAAAATGTAAGAAGAACTTACGATATTGCGAATTAAATTCCAAATAATCCTAGAATTGCTAACACAAGTTCTAAAGAATAAAGTTCAGCATAAACTGTAGTGATATTCCAAAATAAAAGCAATGCTGGAAGTGTTGATGTCCCTGCGATGGCCTGTGTTGCCGTGATGTGCCAACAACCCTTTGCTGAATCACAATAATACAGTCCAAGAATATAACCTTATTTGAATTTCATTATAAATCTAAGTCTCTAACTCCAAGAATATTATATTAGATGAGCATTTCGTATTTCCAGTGAACAAATAATTTGAATGAATATATTCCAGCCCAGAAGAAATACTGGACACAACAATGACACTAATTTCTGCTTCAGATGTTATTGCAGGAATTAATTATAATCAAGATAAACAATATTATCTAGTCCTCGACTTCACCTCAGGTCAATATAAGCAGTTTCCAAAATTAAATTACCTAATGGAAACTTTCATTCTGGAAGGTTCCAAATGTTTACAATATAAATTCATAGTTATAGTTAGAAGGTCTGTTACTCAGTTTAGAATATAAAATGTGGTAAACAATAGGTAGACCGGCATTTCATGGGGAATTTCCAATGTTCTGGACTCAGATTTAGATAAACAGGTTGTTTACAAAGCTAAAGTCAATGATTCAAGTCAGGTAGAAAATGAACTTGAGTTTGGGCAAGGTCAAGTCCAAAATACAATCATCCTTGGCATATAATAATGAATAAAAATCTAACAAACAATGCAGATTAAAAATACATAACAATAGCAAGAAGCAACACGTAGCGTTGCGAGAGCTAGAGAAGGAATTGATGATCCCCACCCAGAACCGTGTGGCAGCCATTGAATAAATTGTCATTGCTGACTTTATAGATCCTAACAGCCCTCAAGACCAGAAGAGACACAAATTCACACCACCGGATCACATTAAGCCGTTCTTGTTCTTGTCTTCTGAGGTTACCCCTAAGCCGTTTTAACGGCTCAAAAGAATTGCCTCAATTGCCTTGGGGTTTTCATTTTGGTGTGGAAACCAATTTCGACGAACTTTTCAATATTCTAATATGACACACTGGCCCACCGTTCGAACAGAGTATTCTGTTTTTATCTCAATAAGACCACAACAATTCAGTGGGTCAGTCAGACCTAGTTTTCTGCACTGTTATTTCGGAAAACGTATGTACACTAAATTCTAAAATAACGCAGAGAGAAGAAATTTCATCGTGATCTAACATATTATAATATGTGGCTAACACACAATTGGTCATAGGGAATTGCCCTTATATTAGATACTAGGAAGAATTTATGATTAATAGATCTGTAGCATTTCAGAAAAATTACCCTGACGCTCGGGGACTCCAGCCGGCCTTCTCCTCCTCCAGGGACGCCGAGGCGCCCTCTGCCACCGTTGTCCTCCTTTCCCCGTTCGGACATTTGTAATTAAAAATAGTGTGCGGTGCACACAGCAAGGCGTTAAATGGGTGCAAGCAGAGCGTACAATAACTGGTCGTACATGGCCGAATGACCGAACAAGACCTAAATCAAAAAGTCAGAAATCATATCACTTGTGCTGAAAAGATTATTAGACAAATACATCATTAAGCCCCCACCCCCCACCCCCCAATAATTGATAGGTCGCATTCGACCTGATATTGGTTCATTATTATTTCGGAAATAATTATGTAATTAAGTAATTACAACAGCACAATGCAGTAGACACCCCTTTTATAATAACCAATAAATAAAATATCAGTGCATATGGTTACGTAATTAAGATATCTTTAATAATAATTCTTGGACTATACTGGACACACACACACACACAGATATATATATATATATATATATA
>JAECUM010022805.1:0-29223 GCA_016617855.1 Megalonaias nervosa | reverse complement strand
TTGGTGGTGATAGTATAGTGTGTGTTTTATGCTTGCTCGTTCGTTGGTGAGGATAGTATATGGTGTGTTTTATGCTTGCTCGTTCGTTGGTGAGGATAGTATAGTGTGTGTTTTATGCTTGCTCGTTCGTTGGTGAGGATAGTATATTGTGTGTGTGTTTTATGCTTGCTCGTTCGTTGGTGAGGATAGTAAATTGTATGTGAAGTGAGTCTTACACTTACGGATGTTTTCCTTCACGTCCGTGCTTGAAGTATATAAAAGTATAGCGTTCGTCATTCGCGCCATTCAACACAGAATACAAGATGGATCTTTTTAACAAGTTGACAGACAGTTGGTGGTGGATGATAGATGGAGTCCATGTGGTGGAAAGACTTCAAATGGAGTGGAGGTTTGAAGTCAGCCTAGACTTTATGACAAGTATGAAAGTAGCAAGTTATGAACTACAAGGCATAATAGTGGAGGAAGCGGATAAGTTGAGAGGCTTCAACTATCCAAAATATGTCAGAGTAGGCACATTGAAGCAGACCCTTGATGTTGTCACCAAAATAAGGTGTTTTTTGGAAGACACATTCATTTTAACAGAATGGTCTTTTGTCGAAAAAGGCTTAGAAAATGTCAAGAAAGCGGAAGACCTAATGAGAAAAGTACTGGAAGAAGAAGTAAAGAAGATCAAGGAGACGTGGGCAAAAGAGAGGAAGGAAAAGGAAAACAAAAAGAAGAAAGAAGAGTTTGAGAAACTAAATCAGAACTGGATGAAAATCCAACAAAAATTCAGAGCTCTCGGACATCCTGACTGGATGCCCGAAGAAGAAAAGAAGAAAGGAATTATTCAAAAAGTCAGGACATGGTGGAAGAACTGGAGAAGATAAAAGAAGAAGAACCCAAAGGCCCTTTTCAGGGCCACTTCCAATGCCTCGAAAAGATCTTAATTTTCATTTTATCTCCACCCTAAACGAATATATATAAAACCCTTCCTCTACTAAAAGAAACACGAACGCTCTTGATTCGTGTTTGTCTATAGCCCTCTCTCAGGTAGCCTGACGTCACAGTACTTCTCTTTTTGCTACATTGTTACCAGTATGACGTCATGCCACCTGTTGCTTATCGCTCTACAAACCCACAGTCTCCTAGTCACCGCTCTACAAAAATTTCCATTGACGCTATACAGGCCCAGGGTGTTCTAGTCCCTCTACTCCATTTTCCATTGACGCTATACAGGCCCAGGGTGTTCTAGTCCCTCTACCTAATTTTCCATTGACGCTATACAGGCCCAGGGTGTTGACCTACTTTCTTGACGCTATACTGGCCCAGGGGGGGTCTGTAATGCTAATTCCCATTGACGCTACGGTACCCCACTATACTACTTGTATCTAATTCTTTTTTGTATACACTATAGTGGATCTAATTCTTTCTTGCATACACTAGAGTGGATCTAATTCATTCTTGTACACAGTATAGTGTATCTAATTCACTCTTGTATACATTATAGTGGATCTAATCCATTCTTGTATACATTATAGTGGATCTAATTGATTCTTGTTTACATTATCATTCATATATATGTATATAATTCATTCTTGTCTACATTATAGTGTATCTAATTCATTCTTGTATACACTATAGTGTATCTAATTTATTCTTGTACACAGTATAGTGTATCTAATTCATTCTTGTATACCCTATGGAGAATCTAATTCTTTCTTGTATACAAGATAGTGTATTTCATTCATTCTTGCATACACTATAGTGGATCTAATTCTTTCTTGTATACACTATAGTTGATCTAATTCTTTCTTGTATACACTATAGTGTATCTAATTCATTCTTGTACACAGTATAGTGTATCTAATTCATTCTTGTATACATTATAGTGGATCTAATCCATTCTTGTATACATTATAGTGGATCTAATTGATTCTTGTTTACATTATCATTCATATATATGTATATAATTCATTCTTGTCTACATTATAGTGTATCTAATTCATTCTTGTATACTCTATAGTGTATCTAATTTATTCTTGTACACAGTATAGTGTATCTCATTCATTCTTGCATGCACTATAGTGGATCTAATTCTTTCTTGTATACACTATAGTTGATTTAATTCTTTCTTGCATGCACTATAGTGTATCTAATTCTTTCTTGCATACACTATAGTGTATCTAATTCATTCTTGAATACATTATAGTGTATCTAATTCTTTTTTGTATACACTATAGTGGATCTAATTCTTTCTTGCATACACTATAGTGGATCTAATTCATTCTTTAACACGGTATAGTGGTTCTAATTCATTCTTGTACACATTATAGTGTATCTAATTCATTCTTGTATACATTATAGTGGATCTAATCCATTCTTGTATACATTATAGTGTATCTAATTCATTCTTGTTACATTATAGTGGATCTAATCCATTCTTGTTTACATTATAGTGTATCTAATCCATTCTTGTATACATTATATTGTATCTAATTCATTCTTGTATACATTATGGTGGATCTAATCCATTCTTATGTAAATTATTTCTTCCCAAAGGCTTTCTATCATCTGTTGTTCTAAACTGAGGCATCTAATTTATTGCAACATATTCGACACTAACATAATTTCTAATTCGGGCATATTTGTTTCATCTTTACGAACTGGAGGATGAAAACTAATTGTAGACAATGACTTGAAAATGTACCATCTAGCTTACTTTCAGTCAGGAATATAATATCAGTTTCGTCCACAATTTCTTTCATGAAGGACATTTTCTTTCCCAAGCTTCTGATATTAAGCTGAAACAATTTAATTTCATTTTGGTTGAGGTTCAAGTTTTCAGGTCCTGGATTTTGTTCCTATGGTTCTCACTTTCATTACAGGATACGGAGATATCAAAGCAATAACAATGATGTTCTTGATTGAAAAATTCCAAGCATACTAGATACAGAAAGATGCAAGTATATTTAAAGTTATCTAAAACATATATCCAAATAACTCATAATACACGAAGGTCTGTCAATCATATCTATCGTATGTACATGTGCTACAGACTAAAACGGATCCATTGCCAAGCGATATTGTACAATATTAATTAAGATTTCTGTATTATAAAGTATCACAGTTGAATGTCATTATCAGCAGCCGTTGTTCTCTTTTCTACAGAGAACAATTAAAACGGAGTTTTCAGGTATGGAAAACTCGAAAATAAGTTTCAACAGAAACCTACATATTTAAGCTAGATTGAATAGTTCTGGTTATCCTGGACTGTAGATGATTTACTTTCATCGGGGAATAAACTTGATGTTTATCCTGGTTTTCCAAGTAAATGAGACCATCAAGAAAAATGAAACACTCTTGCAGTCATATTGTAAGTCTAGATAGAAATCATACAAGAAAGGAAACTAACTACTTCAATAAATAAATCAGAATTAAATTGGACATAAACAAGATTGTTCTCAAATGAAATTAATAGTAGTAGTGGTAGTAGTTGTTGTTGTTTTAATTGTTTTGGGAGAGATGGAGATGTTAAATACTCGCACAATAAATCAAGTATTATCATACAAAAAAGACAACACTAACCATTTTTTTAAAATAACTCTTCAGTTAGACGTCTTCATTTTATTCCATGCAAATGAGGACTTGGAATTCTATAGCAATCATGGAAACACAACTGATGTTCGTTTGGAGATCTAATAATGATGTGTGAATGTGTGTGGCCTTGTAGTATAGCCTACCTTGCAACTGAACATTTTCCAGAAGTCCTACTCTCAAAATCCACATATTTAGCGAATCTATGGCAAAATTCCCGTTTTAAACCAACAAATCTTTAAATCTGGGATTACATAAATATCCTAGGCAATAAGTGTATTGCTGAAAATTGAAGAGTCACATAATGAGTGTTCTACCTCGTTTTTTAATTTTCCATTAATTAGTTTCAACGATACAAGCGTTAAGGTACAGCTTTTAAACAACTGCTTGTCGAGAGATTTAGAGGAAATATAATGCATATGTACCAACAAGTATGCACTCTTCAAGCGTACGAAATGTTGATGAAACCCATCTATACACATATCTTGCGATCAAACAATCCCTTTGATGTGTGTGTGTATATTATGTACAAGCATGCACACACATAAAATAATGGAGATCCTTTCATTTTGAGATAAGAACAGAACTTTCTGATATGTGTTCCAGGTTTTGGTCCAAATATATTCAGAAGCGACCCAGTTTGAGAATTCGACAGAAGCTATGTCAAAATTTAAAGAGTCGGCAAAGCAAATTTAAAGACAGTTTTGGAAAAAGAAAGAAAGAAAAAGTAACAACTTGTCAACATACTCAAAAATATAAACAGTGATCACATGTACAGCATGGTAAAACAGTAATAGCAATATAATCTTGGATTACCCATCCCTAGAACAGAGGTTTTCTTTTATCAAGAACGATTAATTTTTTAACTTCCTATCCATCCCTTATTTCTTCTGTAATTTTCGCTGCAATTTGTTCAATATCCATTTGCAGCAGATTTTGTAAAAAAAAAATACATATTATAAGGAATGTGTATAGTGTAAACCACAATTTGTGATCTAATTTTGTTATGTTTTGTAGTGAAGATGTCTTTCTTATAGTAGAAGTAGTAGTTTTTAATGTGTTCTTTGATTAAAAAAATAAAAAATATATTTTCAAAATGAGAAGAGTCCCTAATATGAGACTCAGTATCTACAGCAAACAAATGTATCGCTTATTCATGTTATATAAATGTATACTGATTGTTAATAATTATCAGCTACATACAGGTGTTACTAAATTAAAGTCTTCAATAATCATATAATACCTTTACTCATAAAAAAGCAATGTCAAGCTTTTGTGAGATCAAGATGACTTCCGTAAAGCAAAAGGATATAATTACGATTACGATCATGTAACATATATTACGGATACGAATGGAACGAGGGACAAATTGAATAGGGAGTTTTCAGAATAAAAATTTTGGTGCCCACAACTGAAATCGGGGTACCAGGAGTTTCTGATTAATACAGTTAAATCGTGCCTGAAAAACAAAACGCGTACGGTGTAAACTATAAAAAAATGGACGTACATGATGAGGATGATGATATATAATTGTGACTATCATCATCATCATCATCATCATCATTAATTTTGACACATTTTAAGATCTGTTCTGTTCATCCTGATGAAGTTTAAGGGGGTGGTTGCAGAAGAAGAAGAAAATGAAATAAGCCCAAATATGGAAATACAGATCTCTATAACACACATAAGGGCAAATATATTTCCTAAATGGGATAAGAAAGTAATTCCAAAGTGATATCGTCACTGTAGCGATGTCATTTTTCTCCCAATGATATATTTAAATATCTCATGATGAAATAGATGACCGCTCCGGTGGCCTAGTGGTTAGAGCGTCCGCCTCGGATGCGGGAGGTCGTGGGTTCGATCCCCGGTCGAGTCATACCAAAGACTAACAAAAATGATACTAACAGCTGCCTCGCTTGGCGCTCAGCATTAAGAGGTTAGTGTTAGGACTGGTCGGCCTGGTGCCAGGATAATGTGACTGGGTGGGACATGCTACATGTCTGCGGCATGATGCCCCAGTGCTAGACATCACTATAAACTGCCACACTGCAGACATCGTAGCGATATGACTGAAAAATTGTTAAAGCTACGTTAAAAATCATAATCACATCACATCACATGAAATAGATAATGATAAGAAATGGCCCAAACTGACATATTATTTTATTATAAAATACATACTGTACGCTACATATGAGAAGTAAAGATCGCGACTAAAATCGGCATTGGTATCCTAAATTGCTAGAGAATATTATGATAAATTCAACAGTTCGCATACTTTTACAAAAACATAACCCGGATGTAAGTGCAGAATACTAACACTTTTTCGGAATCCATCGTGTCATGTGACCTGGTTGCTCATTAATGCTCGGCATGTTCATGGATCGCGTGCAGTAAAGCCGCTATTGTCACATTTACAGAGGATGCGGATGCAGGTGGACACTGTAAATACGTGTTTATATTATATATGAACTAACACACAAACATACAGAGGCCTCAATAGAAGCCTTTTTAAGGCTGGTGTCTTGACAGTGTCATTGAAAGATAGGATATTAAGTTTATAAAATAAAATCGATTCGATAGACAAGCGTCGTAATTCTCGTTTTGTTTTTGTTTTTTTCTCACGAACGAAAGAACAGTCAAAACTAACGTGGTGATAAATTATTCACATTGTACTAATGACTTATGCATGATATACCTAAGATAAAAACACATAAGCTACTTTCAATGACTTAATGAATGGTATATCTAACATGAAAACACAGAAGCTAGTACTGCACCAAGGACTTATCTGCGTTGTATATTTAACATGAAAACACACTGACGGCACAGGGCTCTCTAACATCATGCAACGTAGTATATCGATAACACTTGATTAATTTTGGAAATGCAAAAATCAACACTTAAACAGAGGCAAATGTGTCCATTACAGAGTTATACGACGGTGTGAAAATAAAAAGTTCTCAAGTGTGACAGATGAATATTGACATTATTGCTGAGGTTACGCTAAAACCCAGTCAGAACCATCGAGGGAGAATTAGGTGTCATCATGCTTCTGTCTTAGAAGGTTTGTAACCTATCGCTGTCAGACAAATTGCTCCATCGTCTTACTCTATTGCCAATGTAGAGAAAAGCAAATTCGCTTTACATTGGGCTAATTTCCATTGATCAGGGTAAGCTCTTGCATGAACAAAATCTTTGTTAATTGTATATCGCGCAGTTATGATTATTTGATTTGAATCTCCAAAATGATGAAATTATTGTTTCTTGAAATTTAAGAAATTGTCAATATTTACAAGTTTGTAAAAAATATAAAGATTTAGTAGAAGAATGGATGTTATAGCTGGCACCTCTTCTCACGCATGCACGATGATTTTCAGTTACTTTTGTATTTCAGTGGTAATGTTAGGAGCGGTCAAACTTCGCAAGTACTTATGACAAATATGATTCGCGAGACCAGTCCAGTTGATATCAGTTTGAAAATTAAATTATATCACTTAAGCATAAAAATTGCACACTTGCACATCTACTTGTATAGAAACTAAACTCTTCCTTACTTGCTTGGTAGGCACTGGCAAATGTATTGAGAACAAAAGTTAGAAATACGGTGCATGTTGGAAATACATATATTTTATGCTTCCCCCGCTGTTACGTGTAGGCTTGTACAAAAATAACAAGAGAAAAGAGTGAAGCCAACAAGCTTTGTATATTTGAACAAAATAATTTATTTCCCTAGAAAACAATGTAAAAATTGGAAATAGGACTTACGGTTTGTGAATATAATCCAAAATTTAATCCTAAGATTGAAAAATACAAGTCCTATCACTAAACAGTTCTAATAAAATCCGAGTTCGAATCTCGATGAAATTCCAATATGGAGACGATGGCGTCAGATGAGACCGTTGTACTGGTGGTAAGAGATCCTCGATTGAATCACAGTTTATGTTTCCGTTAAACTCCAAAAAAAACTTCCACTGAATTTCTTTGTCCCAGAACTTTTTATACAAAAGTACACTTGTTTAGTTTTCTAGAGAATAAATTATTAAATTCCAAAAAACAGATGAAAATCAAACTGGCAACAACAATTAGAAACACCTTGTTCCCTCAAAGTGTTAAGAACGACTCTGACTCGATCTAGTAGAAAATGGCTGTTTTAAGCCTCGATTTTAGATCACATGGTATTCCACGTCATAGGCTACGTGATTTACTAATTTGAACATCGCAACAAAATAAAATGCCATTTATCACGCATGCAAGAATAACCCTATCTAAGAACCAAATTCTCACGCTGAAAATATATAAAATAGAAAAGCTGATTACAATCTAGTTAACATGCTGGCCGAAATGACCTTGGAAATAGCCAATCGTTATCATTCGATGTTTACAAAAACTGTGAGCTAAAAATAGTGCTGAAGTAACGTTAAGATCTAATCGGGTCAAGCCAATTTTCGGAAAAGAAATTCAAATCTAATGAAAATTATCATTACAATAAAATATAATAAAAAAACAAAATAAAATAAAAAGAATTTAAAAATAACACACAAGCAATTTAGTTACACATACGTAACACCCGCCCCCTAAGATGTAAGCATATTGCTACGACACAAAATTGAAAGTGTATTAACTTTTTCCAAGGATTCCATACCATCCAGTCATTACGAGAGCTGGTGTTTTCAATCATCTTGCCACGATTTTATTACCGATGCTACGGCCCGGTTACATTTTGTTCGGATCCATGACGTTTCACCTCACTTCTAAAGCTGCAAACACGGCCGACCAATTATTAAAGTGAAACACTGTCAAAACTCGGCTAAAACACAACTTTGATTTCAGATACTAGCGTTTAGCCGTCTTAGTCGCCACATTGATTAGTGGTATTATATGGTATTTAATGGAATATTATTATCTTTCAATAGTATGATATTTAATGAAAAATTATCTATCAAATACTGATTAACGCGAGATTCCGAATGCATTATATTAACGTAGAATTTCTTTTAAGTTTTGAATTCCAAACTATCATCAAGTAATGCATTAAGGGCTTATGTCAGATGTTTCGACACTCCTACAAACAAAATTGTGTCGTCATTGCAACGGATTCTCTGACAAGACAAGAAGAGAAACATGATTGTTGAAGCTTTATTTGAAGACAGGACGGTGAGATTTTACAATATATGATAACTTATGCAGTGTCGTATGGAAATCTAAATCAAAAGAAACAAATGTTATGAATAAAAAGGAGACAAAATGTAACTCACTGATTACGTTGCTCGTTTTGCAGTATATTTTTCGGGCTTGTATCTATCCACGTAATTCTATAAATACTCTAAAAGAATACCACACAACTCTATCAGTGTGTGTGTGTGTGTGTGTGTGTGTGTGTGTGTGTGTGTGTGTGTTGCAATTTTTGTCTTGTTGCGTGTTCCTTAAATATTAGTCGAGGCTATGGAGACATAAAAAAAACTGCTAACTTAACAAATGTGAGTTTCATTCAAATATATATTTTCTCGTTAATAGAGACGACAGTTATTCGGCTATTAGGTCGACGTAAAAAAAAAAAAAGGCTTATCTCGAGTCATGTTTTTAATTTGTCCACTTATTATGTTATCGTAAGAAGACTTTTTTTAATTTGTCCACTTATTATCTTATCGTAAGAAGACTTTTTTTGCAGTTATAATGATAAATTTAAATGAATAAATCGTCTTATTTAATTACATAAGTGGCGGATTGATGGCAGAAATATGCCAGCATACAGTAATAACTGACATTCAACATTAAGCTGCTGTTCAGTGTAACGTCTAATCACATTTTATCCTGACAGCAGATTTGCTTGTTTTCTTTCACCAGATTAAATGCGTTTCTGACGCGGTGTACCAAGGTTAACCGATAAATATTTCGCTCATTTTATACATTTTTCTTATCATACACTGGCAAATTGTCTAACATAATCAGTGGATTTCAAGCCGAAGAGCTAATAGTTATATATGGTTTGGAGGTATTTTATTGCTGCCTAGAAGAGTAAATTTCGCAAGAAATAACTGAATATATGTATTGAGAGAGAGAGAGAGAGAGAGAGAGAGAGAGAGAGAGAGAGAGAGAGAGAGAGAGAGAGAACATAACTTTGCAGGTGGTCACGGTAAATGCGTATGAAATATATTACAAAACGACTGTATCAATCAGACCGCTTTACTCCTTTACATGCTATATTTAGAACGAAGGAGCCGCCGTGGTTCAGTGGTTAGCGTGCCGCACTCAGAACCGAAATGGTGCGTGTTCGAATCCTACCATCGTATCCGCCTGGATCAGCCACCATGATGTGACCGTGGTCTAGGGACTTTACTCCAATCGCCACGGCATTAAATAACATAGTGTTATGTGATGTAAAGCACAAACCAAACTTAAGCAACGATAGCTTTAGAAGCTGTCCCCATGAAAATCTATTCATCACCAAAGTTGATAACTTCGTTCAAAGTAATAACTAATTTCTACTTCATCTGTTCTTTTTAAGTTGTACTTTAAGCTTTCTTTGCTTTTTCTCTATTATTCGTGTATGACGTGCATCCAACTGCGAATAGTGCAGAAATAAATTTGCTGTCGCAGATGTTCTGTTTCTCACGTGAAATTCACGCTTGTCACCGGAAGTTGAAATGGCCGCTTTCTTGCAGAAACACCTGATTTTGCTTGGACTTCATTTTTCAAATGAATTTGCAAGAGGGTAATGCAAATATAGATTTTTTAAGTCTCGAGGTAGCAACTCTAACACTGTTATTGTTAACTTTTGATCCTTTTTGCCACATATCAGCGCAAAAATGACTGGCATAGCAACTCAAAATTAAGGTGAACACGTGGGTCAATCATACTGGAACATACCGTGCAAGCAATAGAGTTGTGTACCTACGTCAACGAAGAGCAGTTTGGCATAAAGTCTAGTGTAATGAACATGACAGACCTGATTTGCAGGTGCATTATGCGCACGCAGGTCGGTGAATATGCCGTTTACAGCTGAATACATGATATCCACTTGCAAATACGCGCACATAAGGCAATACAAGTGCAAATATTGTTTAAAATGGTCTTTATAATGAAAACACGTTCTTCACCGGTATATTTCCCTGAATTGCCTAAATTTGTCATTGCTTGCATCTAGATTTTTATCATGAGATTCTTCTAGTGAAAACGTAAGCCATTTGATCCCCTTCTGTTCTGTCATGGCATACAACGGCTTAATTCGCTGCGATGTGCCTTTCGTGTAATCATGATTATTTCCCTAGTTCAGGACATTAACGTGTGTGTTACTGTTATCTAACAGCTCAATCGCTCGTAACACTTTGCCAACACGATTTCTTTCTTCCCCATTCCCTTATTGATAAAAGTAAAAAAGAGTTTTACTCCTGAACTAAAGAAATTTATGCCGCTCATTTTAACTGCTTCTTTGTGGTGCGAAATTAGGTAGAAAAGAAAACAATAAATTCGATAACTGTAGAATCTGTGCTTTATATTCTGAGTTAGGGCTTAACAACCACAACTTGTACCTGTACGCACATAAAATGTTCAAAGTAGTCAATCGTCCTGAAATTTATTTGTCCCGCGCTTGTCCGAGTTAAAACTTGAATCCATTAAATTCTATTCGTCTGTGAACGTGTTGGTTTACATTCGAAGTTCAAGATGGAGAGACTTCAAGAGTATTAGCTTGCTATAATTTTCATCACCAATTCAGGATTGTAATTTCATTTTGGATCTGTCAAATATGGGTAAGGCTAGATGGTGTGGCGATGTTCAGACAATTTCCTCGCCCATTTCTTGCTACCGTGATATGTGGGAACTCATCATCTGTGATGATCTAAGCATAAATCACTTTTTGTTTGAATTTGACGGTTTACTTGGGGTTATGCCTGTTTTCTTTCTATTTTTTTTTTAGGTTCAGGTTACAACGCTGTGTGTTTCAGTCAGTTTGAGCGCTACTGTTGCTCTTGGGTGTCTCTTTGCACCAAAAATATATATCATAGTGTTCCAGCCCGAGAAAAATGTACGGAAACTCACAATGAATTCATCTCTAAAGAAAATGGCAGCCAGCACACTTAATAACAGCGGTATGTATCTGCTTCTTTTTCAAGTCAATCATTTTCAGCAATACGAGTCATTAGCTGAAACTCGTGTTTGACGTAACTATGCTATACTGTATCATTTTATGGTCGTGAAACTCGTGCTTAACATTGACTCCATTATTCACCTACTGTAATAATGAATGCCCTATTACAACATCTAATCGTTGTGAAACTCGTGCTTGACATGGTTTACCGTTAATAATAATGCATGCTCTATTACAACATCTATTCGTTGTGAATTTCGAGCTTGACATGGACTCCATAACTTACCTCCAATAAAAATGCACACCATACTATAACATTTAATAGTCGTTAAATCCGTGCTTGAAATGGACTATCTGATTCACCTCCTATAATAATGCATATCCCATTATTAATCATTGTGAAACTCGTGCTTGGCAAGGTTTTACCGTTAGTAATAATTCACGCCATGTTATAATAATTTATGGCCGTGAAACCTGTACTTGTTATGGACTATATGAATCACTTGCAGAAAACCATCCTGTATTCCCTAATCTTTCCTTTTTAATACTACGCTCTTATATAAATTTTAAACACTATCAGAGGAACCAAAAGCAAATATGTGTTATTCTATTTTGAATCCAATGAAAGTTTTAAAACAAAAAAGTCCAAATCTCTGGACTTAGCCTTGACTTCCATTTATGTACTCAAAAAGTTTCCATAATCCGGTTTCAGATTTATAGCTCGACCATTAATCTACTGTTTTTCCAGGGACAGAAACTGTTCTTGAAATATTGATCGTCGAAATGATATTTCCGCAAAACAATCATACAAAGATTCACAAAAGTATAATACTAAATAAAGATACATATTTAGCTCATATAGATAAAGGCACGGCTATGTTAATGCACTATTTAATAACTTGTCTTTATGCCTCAGTTCTCACTGCAATGAAGAAAAGAATTTATTTGTAAATGGTGATTAAGGTCTATATTTCACAAATACAGTCTAATTATCTCCGAAGAACATATTTACTGTCGAAATAACGGCATATGTCTCCAAATAACACATTTAATGTCGAAATAATGGTATATATCAGTAGAACATGATTGATGGAATTCTTAGACGAAAGGGAAAACCTGTATAATGATGAAACGTTCCACCTGTTTACCAAATTATAATGTAGAAATGGTATGAATCTAGTTCTGAGCTGATTCCCACTCTTAGTATTTCTTGTACAATCTTTTCAATACCTTGTTATATATACATTCGGACTTTTAAAAAATCAGATATTCTTCTCATATGCACGAAAATTTAAAAGTGATAATAAAACAAATTAGGAAGAACTGTGCATCCATTCTGTCCTACTTTGTACAAATGTTCCAGTTACTTTAAAGCAAAACATCCATGTTTTGTAGTTGGATTTGAGGAACGTAAAACATTGATTTTCACTGCCCTCAGCTACGAGACATACGTGAAAGACACCTCTACTGTCTAACAGAAAGGTACAAATCAAAGAGTTTCACGTTAAGATACGCAGTTGAATGAAATATAAATATTTTTATTAAAATGTCAATTATTGCTAAAACAAATTAACTCCTAATATGTTATTTATACTCAGTTTGTATTGTGTGTTGGCTTTTATCCATGATTATATGTTATTTATGTTTAATTTGTATTGTGTGAATGACCTTAATCCGTAATTGAGGGTAGGATAAACCTGTTTTACTATGTATGAGTTCTAGATACAGCCTTGATTCAGGCCTTAGAGTTTTCCAGAGCAAAATTTTGTTTACATTTTGATGGAAATTTCAATTAAGATGGTTCTCATCCGGGTCCTCAGTCTGTGTCTAAAGTTTAATATTAAAGTTGATTATTTTAGAATTACTCATTCATATTTTAACATCAGTCTTTAGATGAATCAGTTTTAGTTGTGTTTCAAATATACTTGAGGAAATTTATTATTGAAATTATTCACTGGAATTACAAAGTGCTTGTTGTCTTGAGGACTAAATTTCTATTTGGAAATTACTGTGAATTCATTCAAAGGCATATTGGATCATATCATTGTGATACAACAAGATTATTGGCACATTAGCACATTCGAGACTACTTGCACAAAATCAGATTCAAATTGAAATTCATTCCTAACACCACGAGAAGTCATTCGGAAGACTATACTTTTGGGCTTGTGATATAACTTTTAGACTTTTGGGGGATTTAATTCACAGTACTGTACGTTCTTTTTGCATTTTCACTTGTGTTCTAGGGAAATAAATTATTTGTTGAAGTTATCAAAACCTGGTGATTTTTGCTCATTTCTGTTACTTAATTTGTGACCACAGAATCTTTGGTCTAGCACCTGACATTCTTTAAAATTTTCACAACTATCTGTCGACATTTTGATGACTTACGTCTATTCTCAACTTGGATTTGCTCTTCTTCAACCAATTGTGCTACATCTGATGGGGCGGGAGCTGGGGTGGGTTACAAATATAATAGTGAATTTCAGCTACTTTTTCTAACACTTGCATTATACAATACGCAGATATAATTTTGATGTATAAGAAAGAAATTAAATTTGGAGAAACGCTTCAAGATTGACTCTTGGTGTGTTTATGAGAATGGTCTAACTTGGGTGTTGCAGTCTGAGCATTAATCTACGATTCGCTGTTGTAGCAAGTAAAATCATTCCTATTGTAATCCTTTAGACTGATGTAAGGAAATATATAATTTTTATCCTACGGATGTAAATGGCGTGATTTGCTTATGAATAAGGATATTCAATTATTGTTCGCTGTTTGAATAATGATAAAGGGTTTACATTAACTGCGTGCCTAATGTGATAGTATTTCCTCGAAAAAGGACGCAGATCCACGTAAAGGCATTTAGTAGCGTCTTAAGAACACTTCATTTTGAGTCAGACAAATAAAAAGGGAGTTATAAAAAAAAAATCCTAATAAAAGCCGAAATAAGTCATTTAAATGCTCACAATGGACTTTTAATGTGCCTGCTGTGACCTAAAAATGCCGTTAATTTTACACTTGGTATTCATTAGACATTCTGTCGCATTCAATTCATTTTAAGACATTTAACCAGGCTAGAAGGGTTAATTATAAATCAAACTAGAAAGGTTACATATAAATCAGACTAGAAAGGTTACGTATAAATCAAACTAAAAGGGTTACGTATCAATCAAACTAGAAAGGTTATGTATAAATCAAATTAGAAAGGTTACGTATAAATCAAACTTGAAGGGTTACGTATCAAACTAAAAGGGTTATATATAAATCAAACTAGAAAGGTTACGTATAAATCACTATAAGGGTTATATATAATCAAACTAGAAAGGTAACGTATGAATCAAACTAGAAGGGTTACGTATAAATCAAACTAGAAGGGTTATATATAAATCAAACTAGAAATTGAGTATAAATCAAACTAGAAGGATTATATACAAATCAAACTAGAAGGGTTAAGTATAAATCAAACTAGAAGCGTTATATATGAATCAGATTAGAAAGGTTACGTATAAATCAAACTAGAAAGGTTATATATAAATCAAACTAGAAGGGTTATATATTGTTTAATGAGTGAGCGTATCATGACAAGGTATTTCTATACAAAATTAACATGTAAACGCATGAGAACCTGCTTGTTTTAATTTCAGATATGATGCTCATAACGAAGGTTATATTTCTTTCACATTTGAATATCTTCTGCAAAACAGGAATGCTTGTTTGTGTTTTGTTGTTTGTCTGTTTTCGTTTGGGGGTGTTTGCTGGGGGTATTTTGGGAGTGGTTTAATTGGGGGGTTGGGGGTGTCATTGGTTTTATATGTACTGATTGCTAAATTGTTAATAAATCTTCTACTAGTTGTTCTGTAATTGCTAGTAGATTGTTTTGACTATGGGCGGGGCGGATCATAAATAGTTATCGTGACGTCTATGTACCTTTTTTCCTTTGTAATAACTTTCATAGGAACTTTTAAAAACGAGTAAATAATAACACTATAGTAGCTCGCATGCAAGTTTACTCCTGAAGTTTTAATTATTTTGTTCCGTGCGTCGATTTTTAAAATAACTTTCAATTGACTATTAACCTTTGAACTCATCCACTTATGTGTCCCTAGATAGCGTGCATACACTGTCTTACGATTATTTGATTCTCTTTTCCAGAAGCATTGTATATGAGGTACAGTTCTTAAGCGGGTAACCAAAAAGAGGGTTTTGTTTGGGCGCGTTCCAGTATATAAGATAACGTTGACAACATAACACTGTTATTTCTGTTGTAGAAAACCCGGCTGAGTTGATGAAGCTGAACATGCAGAATTTTTGCAACCATTTCTCAAGTATAAACGTGACCACCACTGAAACAGAAACGGATAAAGGAAGCATGACTTCTCTGTGACATTCCCAGAAAAAAAGGGACCATCAGCAACAAATCGGAAATCCGGACAGCATGATCTCCTTCTGTCATTAAGATTGCCACAGACTATGGAACGCCCATCCATCTACTTTATTGTCATCAAACAGCGATATACACGCCCCTAAAACTGTCAGAGATT
The DNA here is from genome assembly GCA_016617855.1 of Megalonaias nervosa. Lineage (NCBI taxonomy): Eukaryota > Metazoa > Mollusca > Bivalvia > Unionida > Unionidae > Megalonaias > Megalonaias nervosa. The sequence goes on along the minus strand of JAECUM010022805.1, from coordinate 13,011 downwards.
ATACATATTTATATTACGGTATGGGCTAACCGTGTTTTCTCCACACCTTTCACAGATTAGTCAAAAAGTGTGTACAGTCACTCTGGGGCATTACAGTTTCTGAATTTCTTCATTGTTTAAAGTTGTTGCTGTCCAAAACAAAAAAGCATTGTTTATTTTCCTTATTATACGCTGAAAGAGTGTGATCTTGACAGTTTTACAGGTCTTGTTGTCGGTTATATAAAATAAATTTTAGCGGATACATCTAGGTACCATTGATCAAATACGTATGCTGACCATCTATCTATCTATCTATCTATCTATCATTGCTTTTCATCAAGGCTGATGTGAGACATACCAACACCTCCAATCTCGTTAAAACTCCCATTTTATTTGTAGAGAACTATTTCCGTACTAACGAGTCTAGACTTTATGTAGTAAATTGCCCATGAAATCATTCAATCCATCACTTTTTTAAAACCGTGTTTACTCGGCTATAAGCCGAAGCAAACTGCAAACAACAAAAATCCTGATCTGCCGTAGAATACTGCACCTGCAGATCAGGGTCTATGTCGTTTGTTCTACTGATTACTCCTAACATACTGCACAGACCCAGATCTGCCAGCGCATTTTGCGATGGCAGGTCTCGGTCCGTGCAGTTTGCAGTTGGACTTGACTTATAAGGTGTTTAGACGGTACGTCTCGTTGTAGAGTTAGACAAGCATAGTGTCCAGGGCAGCTGAACTTTGGACCTGCATGGCTGGACAAACCTGCTTTGTCGTGGGCGTGTTTTTTTTCTCCAGTATTCCAAACGGTTAGTTATATTATTTCTTCTAGTGCAAGAAGGGTCATCAACAAGAACGTGCGCGATGTTTTTTGGGAGGGTGGGGTGTTGGGTTTTTTTTCGTTTAATTTTCGCATTTTAATCAAGCGTTTGAATGACGCCATACAAATTACTGATAAATGAGAAAGAGAAGAAGAGAGAAGCCACCTACATTCAAAACAAAACAGGCCAAGATTTAGCATTCGTTGATTATACGCCCACGACGCGTAAGTTGTTCGTCAGGCTATAAACACTGATTGATTGATAGTGTAAGGTCGGTGAGTGGATTTTGGGGATTCGTCAAATAACGTATCTTTAGGAGATAAAAAGATTCCCAACAAGACCGCGATAAGAGAGAGAGAGTATGCCAAAGTACATTAATGTATGTTGGAATTTAACGTTACTATCCATTCATTCTGCATATCAATTACATCGAAATTCTCTTTCGAGTGTGTACAATTTTATTTCGGAGAGGAGCATGCTTAAAATCCATGGTTACGGATATGTAACTTCTATGACATTTTCTATGAGGCACATTGTCGTTGTGTAAGGTTGTGAATCTCCCTGTCAAAATTTTTCACATAAACTTTTATGTATTTTATATTTTGAACCTCGTTGTTTATGTAGAAAAGCTCCCTTGTTAAAGCTTTTCTCTTTTAAGTGTCGTTCAGTATCTATATGTGGAAAGACGAACTCTACTCTCGCTTACAGATTTGACATATTGTTTAGTGCTAAAACTTCTTCACACCAGTCACCGTATAATTAGATTATATGTACATTTTTTCTGAATAAAATAACATTTTATACCTTGAGAAAATGAAGAGGTGCACAGGCATGCTCTTTGAATGCATGCATTTTTGTTTTCACCATATAGATGTATGTACTGCAATACAAAAAATTCTGATGGTTGTATACGTTTATCATTGTCAACATTTTATCGTTTAATACTGTTTCTATTGAATACAGAAAGCTTATTAGATCAAAGATTGAGTATGAATCTGTACAAGAAGCATCATCCCCTGCGGTTATGGTTCTAAACAGCTAATGAACGCACAAAACCTCAAATATGACATCATTATCTAAAGTCCCTTAATGTAACTAAGTGAAAACATGACCGAAAGTCCCTGATATCACTACATACAGTCCCTTCTTATTACTAAGTGATATCATTACTGAAAGTCCCTTTATATCACAAATGAAATCACTTCTTACAGTCCCTTTATATAACTAAGTGAAATCACTACCTACAATCCCTTCTTATCACTAAGTTAAATAACTCCTGAAAGTCCCATTGTATCACTTAGTGAAATCACTTTTAAAAGTCCTGTTATATGACTAAGTGAAATCACTTCTTATAGTCCCTTTATATCACTAAGCGATCACTACTGAAAGTCACAACTGAAAGTCCCTTTGTGCCCTTTATCATCACTAAGTCCTTTTATATCACTAAGTGAAATCACTACTGAAAGTCCCATTATATCACTAAGTGATATCATTTTCTTAAAGTCCATTTATATCACTAAGTGAAGTCACTACTGAAAGTCCCTTTATATCACTGATATCACCAATGAAAGTCCCTTTATATCACTAAGTGATATCATTTACTCAAAGTCCCTTTATAACACTAAGTGTAATCACTACTGAACGTCCATTTATATCACTAAGTGAAATCACCAATGAAAGTCTCTTTTTATCACTAAGTGATATCCTTTAATGTCCCTCTTTATCACTAAAATTCAACTTGCAAAGTTTACTTTTTATAAAGCTGCTCATGGAATAAATATAAAAGTGATCTGCGTTATAGGTAAGGTAGTCATAATCAGCAAGGTTGTATCCTACTAGTGGATTAACTCACCAATAATTAATATTCAGTGATGTGAAATTGCATTATAATTCGTTATCATATGCCAAGTTCTAACACAGAATGAAACAAACAAGCAGTCATGATAAAACAGCAATTTCACCAACTGGATGTGATCCATATGCACACCTGCATTATACGAGTTGCAGCGGTATATTAAAGGGATTTGTGGTGAGGGATCACTTTATGTAAATATATTAGATATTCCTGAATCTTTTGTAATTTCAGCATCATTTGGTTAGAAGTTTAGCTTTGAAATTGTGGTGCAAATCCTGTTATCGTCTGATGTTTTGTGCACACTCACGGTCTACTTTAAATGTCGTCGTTATTTATACCATAGTTTGAATTTAATTGTGCAAACTGATATGTTCCCATTTTGTTCTAACGGTTCACATTATTACCGAGACATAAGGAATTGTTTAATGGGCAAGCATTCTAAGAATTAACTTTTGCGCATTTTGGATATTTCCTATAATTTGCAAATGTTGATCTTTAATTTTCGTGTGATATAGGTACGTTCGAACGTACGTACATACGTATGAATGTATGTAAGTATTTATGTATGCATGTATGTATGTATGCATGCATGTATCCGTGCTTAAAATGTGTCTTTTATTATTAACATCAAAGTAACTTCTCTTTGCGTGAAATGTTTTGGATTTATTTTTATGATTTGTTTAAAAAAAAGAGAGACTGAAGCGCCATATATAATTTGTTTATTCTGCTTTTCACCTAATTAACATACCAAGGTATGATTGCTTTTAAAAAATATTCAAGTGCAAATTTTGCATTCAAGATTACAGGAATACTCCATTAGTCATTTTATTTTGAATATTACAGGAATAAACCTCGTGTCATTTGATATTGAAGATTACTGGAAAAATCCTAGTCATTAGGCATCGAAAAATACAAGATTAATCCAAGAGTCCTTTGTTACGTATCTTTAATAGATGTATTGTTTTTTGAAATAGTTTGTCGTGAACTTTACAAAGATTTAGTCTGTCATGAAAGAAACGAAACAAACGCCAACGGAGCAGAATGACTTCGACAAAATTTTATTTCACAACGTTTACACAGCATACTGTATTACATACTGTTTTCAGTCACGTGCCATTTTATACCTAATGGTATGCCTCATGACAAATATTAATACCACCGAACATATTTTCTGTGTATTTCATAAGCATCATTATGTAAGATACTGATACACAAATACGTGAGGTTTCCTTAACCTTTTAAGAGAGAACGAGACAGAGAGAGAAACAGAGACAGAGAGATGAGATGCATGATTATTATCAATACTGAACAACATCAATGCGTCTTATAGCATAATACACCAGCTGTAACCATATCTACGGTAGGTTGAAAGATTTCACCATCGGCATCAACGAGCAAGGGGACTAATATCTATAGTTTCTATGAAAGAGTCTGATGTTAAAACCGGGGGTGGTTATGATAAAAGGTAGATATATAAATATTGAGAACTGAAAGTTGATATAATTTCTACGAATGCAATGATTCTTACATGTACGTAACTGTACTTGACATAAAAACGGATGAGATTATAAATAAATTTCTTTCTAACATTTTTAGATTCTAGTCATGTTTCTGCATGTATAGCCCCTACTCTGTCTTAATATGAGAATCTACTTTTACGCTTCTTTTCAGATGGCTTATACACTTTATATTTCCTTCCAAGTGGAACACGTATTTCATGGCAATAAAAATAGAAGGTGCAATGCTATGTCCGCCAATCTGTGTGTCTGATTTTAATGTAGCGCAGTTCAGTACAGTACAGTATGACCAGATTCATCTGCGATAAAGTTTCCCTTACTTTTCCTTAGCAAACACCTTCAGCTGTTAAAATACTATTGATTCTCTGTTTATACCATCCAAAACTATATACAGTACTAAACTAGAAGTGTGCTGTCGGGACTTATCATCCATTTTGCCACTGTATTACTAGTTTAATTAATAAATTGACACATTCATATTGAAAAGATTTTCATAGAACTTTTATTTATTGGTTACTGTAAATTTACTCCGAATTGCTCGGGAAAAAGTTTATTTTATGATATGGGAAGTTATATTTCACGCTCGATATAAAGATGATATACGTAAAGCAGAATATATTTAGATCAGAAATGTAAAATGAGACCAGCAAAGAAAAAAATGATAATGACTGCAGATGTGTTCTCATTTATGATTTACTTCATGTTTGGAAATTTTTTTAGAAAAAAGGACATCGAATATTTAAAAACTACCAAGCAGTGATCGTTATCAGTGCCCTGCAATTCACTTTAACGCTTTAGTTAACTTAGATATTACAGAAGTTTTAAAGAGATTTTAAAAATTCTGTTGCACTGGATACAGCAATTCCACATGCAGACTATTAATAATTTTGCACAACTACAATGTAACCTTTGATAGTAATGACTCTTCCAGAGTGCAGCGTAATATGAATATCTGACTGAATCACCTTATCTGCACAGTATGGAAGGCAACTTTGAATGCAGAACATCTTATTCGCACTTGAGAGATCAAAATATAATGGAATTATTGAAATCACTTTAAAAAAATTTCATGCATAAACATTTGATGTTTGTTTTGAACTTCATGTTTAAAAAGTTTATGTCTACTTTAAAATATGGATATGTTAGATTAATATGCACAAAATTTTCCCATGAACAATAATAATACTATAGTTTCAAACTATGTAAAATAATCTGCAATACTGTTAGCGTATCTCAAAGTCATGGCTTGAAATACACCATGGGAATCAATAGATTACACAACTACAGGATTTATCGGTCCCGATAACGCAAGATTTAATTAGTGATGAGAAGCACCTAACCGTGGTAAGAGATTAAGCTAATTTGATATAAAAAGTCAAATGACTTTTACAACAAGATGACTGATGCCAGTAAATAAAACGGATGCACGTGCTTCATTTTACATGACAGGAACAGTCTACGAAGAAATAGATGGATTAAAACAGTTTAAAACAGATTATCATTTTTTATGTGATCTGTATTTTAGGTCCACAGGTTCAGAACTGAACATCTAATGCAGTCTCGTTTCTTCTATTTAAGACACTTATTTACATACGTTAATGTAGAATGTACATTGTAGAAATTAATTTTATGTGAACATGGTTATAAATCAGATGAAGGCATTTTGATGAATTCCAGCAATATCTATACCAGAGTCAGAAATCAGACTTGACTATAGTTGGTGGTGATGGTATATTGTTACTGTTGGGTGAGATGATTGTAAAAAGGGGTGGCATAACGAAGACATAACGATATTGAAAGATACAACCCATCTAGCTGTCATAATTGTTTGATTTTGTCCTCGATGACTGTGCATTTACCTTTCCATCAAAACTACACCCAGCATTTTTTTTTTCTCTACCATCTCCAGATAAACCTCTTACAAAATTGAATAGAGACAGAGGAAAAGTTGCTGTAATCGTAAAAGACACATAAGCTTCATCTGCAGAGTTTACGAATGGTTGTCCTTATTAAGACACATTTTACAAGCCCTCTCAGAAACAAACAAACCTCAAAAAACAACTTCACGAGTCAATTTTTTTTTTATAAATGAACAAAGAAATAATTTCCGTGAATAAATAGAACACACGTTGTTTTTGCATTCAACTGATTGAGAAAAAAATTATTTTCCAACTTCACGAATAACACGTACATTTTAAGATCAATATCTTCATTCGAAGCGTTATGCGCTAACTTAATAACATAGAAACACATCAAATTTGAAAAGAGAAAAGAAACAGAAGCAGAGTAAAGCATAAAAAGAAAATAATTCTGACTAAATGGCCACGAAATACTTTGAGATCGATACAGTCGTACGTTTGATAACAATTGTAGTAACTGTTGTTGTTACTGGATTGCTAGCTAAGTCGTTTAAAGGAAAATAGAGAAAATAAAAACAGACTAAAACTGTACTCAAAGCCTCGTCATTGTTAACATTGTCAGCGTTGAAAATTCCAACTGTTATATTACCTTCCCTTATTTCTCATTTCGATTGCATTTTGGCCTTTTTTCGATTATCGCTTGCTTTCATGTATCGTGTGTTCATCCAGTGGAAACATTTCTCTAATGTTCTAGATAAGAAAAATCAAAATAAATACAAAGAGTTAAATGATCTATATAGAGATCGCTTTCATCCACACCTCTAAGTTTTTTTTTTTTAAATTAGCCGTCTACGGCAAAGTCAATACATGAAGGTTCAACGCTGTACCTGACGTTATAATGCCTGTAACATTATAACTCTGTTTTAATTACTCTGCACTCTTCAGAGCTGTGGAATCTTCCTGATTAGTGCTTTTGCAATGTTAATTCTAGTGTTCGTTCTCTCAAACTTTTAAAGTTGATCTTATTTTGTTCTCTCCAACATTTTGTACATTCATCTTGTAGTATATATAAATACCATATGTATAGTTAAATTCATTTAAGTCTTCAGATTGCGAAAATGTGCTAGTATTAATTGTCATATATATATATATATATATATATATATATATATATATATATATATATTGCCATTTCTTTTTTAATTATCTTCTAACTTTTCAAATGTTACATCTGTTACTGCTAAGTCGTCACTGATGCAACCACACATAAATCGTGGAGTAAATACCAACACATAAATCGTGGAGTAAATACCAACTGCACCACATTTGCATCCTACAGTGCCGACAGAAACGGTATGAATTTCAGATTGGACTCAGTCCTTGTTAATGGTTCATTCTTTTATTCTTGTTTGCTCACTATTTATCACATTGCCCTTACTAAGGTCTTGTGTGTAACAATTTTGGAAAAAAGAGAGTAATATAAATAAGGTAGAACGTGTTTTGGGTTGTCAAAATTAGTGTGCAATGAAGAGATATACAGGTGTTAAAAAAGAGGTACTACTCGAATAAGAACCACTTTCCGATAGAGTTACGTCCCTTATGCAAAATATCACGCGCGCGCGCATAATTTGCTCCTGATGCTGTTTTAATATTAAAAATCAAGACAGTCTTGCAGAATTTTGATGATATGCGGATAATTAGTTTTAATGTTGGATTCTAAAGTCATTCTTCATATGAAGAAACCTCTAATGCATCTCTCTGTCTGTCTGTCTGTCTGTCTGTCTCTCTCTCTCTGATGTTACATTATTAAATAATTACTTTACGTGCACCACATCGTTAATATAGCTCATAAAAGCACTGGACCAAATGATTCAATGTACATGATTCTTTATGTCTTGTTTAATTCTGCTCTCTTCTTTCTCTGTCATCTCCTTTAGGGCGAACATCGGAACGTTTTGCTTATCTTATTTATCTATTTAATCTGTTATGCCGGCAGCTATTTAACTGATATGGTGTGTAGCTCGAAAATTGGTTAGTACGAATGATGAAAGGGAAAAGAGAGACGATTTTACTTGGCAAGGAGATAAGAAATTGGAGCGTTATTTTTTTTTAAGAAGTTAAAAATAATTGGGATAAGGATAATATTTGTTATATGGAATTGGATAACATTAGTCTGCTGGATTGTTTGCCCTCTTTTCCTGCTGTTGTAGCTGTTTTTTCTTTTGTATTTATGTTTGTCTTTATTTTGCTTTTCATTTCTTTAAGTATCTAATTCAGCCACTAAGGAGGCTGTAATCCTTTCTCATAACACTTTTTATTTTGAAATAAAAGATTTAATCAAAAGTGATCAGATTCGATAAATAATTATCAAAAGTTTTAATAATAATAATAATAATAATAATAATAATAATAATAATAATAATAATAATAATATGGAACGTGTATGCCACAAAATAATGGCCAACCACATTATTTTCTTAATGACTTTATTCAAGACGTTAAACTGTGTGTGTGTGTGTGTGTGTGTGTGTGTGTGTGTGTGTGTGTTTTATTGATATAGAGTTTCAGAAACAAAATGCAAGATGCAGTGAACCTAAACAACCATTTTATCCGGAAACAATCGCTGAACAAATAAACAATCTTTAGTAAAGTCTGAAACAGACCAAAGCAATAACAGGTTAAAAATCACTTTGACACTTGATAAACATTTTTGACGCTGACCCTCTCTTATGCCGATCTGTTTTTGCAGCAACATGCTGCCATTTTGAAAATTGTATCTAACGGTGAGTGGTAACTGATATTTCCTTTCTTCTGTATGCTTACAAACGTCTGAGCATAGAATCTTGCCGTTTTTGTGATACTCAAAATTGTTCTGTTGTTCGAAGTACATTTACAGTTCTAATAGGCATGTACATATTGCTTCTACTGAACAATTTCATCATGCAAAATGTCACAATATATTTCCTTCACAATCATTGATTTATGTTTATTCTGAAGTGCTTCTTTCAATTTTAAAGTGACCAATGGTATGTCTTCCAGTCCCTTTAAGGATATACTGTTTTCAGCAATTTGCCAACTGTAAAAATGATTCATCCTACCCTGTCCATTTGAACAGTATTATTATTTTTTTTTATTAATTTTTTTTTTACTTTTTCAAAATCTTTCAACCTTATACAAGTCGTCTTGTTTGTCATACAGGGACAATTCTTGCTTGTAAAATATGCACTCATTATTCTCACCATTTAAGTCTCGATAGATAACCAGGTAAATTAATATTCACTTATGTAATTTTTAATATTTCCTCTGTTAAATTAAATAAGATCCTTTGCAAAGGTAGATTGACATTTTAAAATCATAACTGTCACACCCATTTTATATATTGATGTTCCAATCCTATCAGTTTACATGTAACTAAATTAATTCAGACTTAAGATCTAGCAAAAAGTATTTCCTTAATTTGACTGGGTAATGCTTCTGAATCTATGATAAATGATTTTATATCCCTCGATCATGTAAATAAGAAAAAAATATTACTTATGACACAAGCAACCGTGTTTAATCTATCACTGCCTATTTTGTTTTCTTTTAAGAAAGTTACGAATGTTCCGAACAAATCAATAGGCGTCAATATTTTAATTAAGTTGCTGTCGGTCTGTTGAAACAAAACTTATACCTTTACTTGCTGCGAATCTGACTGTCACACAAGATATCAATGCGCGCAAACCACTGGTAGTTGAAATGAAATTCTTGAAAGAAAAACACCCGAAATCTACAATCGCCATAAATTTCCGTGCAAAACTCATAATTGTTTAGCTTATCTAGAAAAGGTATGTTTCCATACTGGCGCAGAATCACGAAGTGTAGCAGACTTGATACAGATGTGTCAGAGTGCGATCGACCAGCTACCGCAAATCAAGATGTATGCCAGCACAAAGCCATCTCTCTCTCTCTCTCTCTCTCTCTCTCTCTCTCTCTCTCTCTCTCTCTCTCTCTCTCTCTCTCTCTCTCTCTCTCTCTCATGAGATCAGTCAATCAGGTCAATCTAACTTATATTTCGGTGCGGTATATTCGCCCCTTTCTGAACTCCGTTTTTAACGCTGTTGACTAAACAAACCTGTTCAAAATGGAAATAACTAATTCGTGTATTTTACATGTGTTTCTTATGGGATATTTCAATTCGCGGACGATCGATATTAATGATTTTGACTACCGATTTTGGTCTTCCTAACAACAGAATTTCACAAGATACTGTATCAAAAATAATGATTTAAATTCACCTATACTACTAATCTAAAAATGTATTTATAAATATATCCACACAGGAAAACAATTGTTTAGGAAGTCAAAATAGATCGAACAAGATAAATTTTATGCTTATCTATTGTAAGAATGAAAAGTTTTTTTAAAAAATTAGAAATATCGATGTGGATGACGAATAATAAATCTCTCTCAATTCTTGTTGCCAAATAATGCATGTGCACATTTCCTGTTCACATCCTAAACGTACATCATATTCAACTTATTCATTACAAAATTTGTCACTACTTATAAAATATTTTCTCACCAACTAATAGCGTGTAGCCTGAGATTTAAATTAAAAAAGTATTTTAGAAACGGTTTGTTCTTATACTTTAGGATGAATACTAGAAGTCACTCTTACAATTCAGAGTAGAACGTCACGCTTGATTAAATGGTATTGTTATTGCCCCACTGACCATCACTTCCTACTAAACAATACGGTGTATGAAATTCTGTATAATTAAGTCCTATAATTCCATTACTGAAGTGATTTCACCAAAGTAAGCTAAGTGTAATTAAATGGATTCATCTCATCATTGAACTAATGTTATCAATGTAAACTAAGTGTAATTAGATGGAATTATCTCATCATTTAACTAATGTTATCAATACAAACTAAATGCAACTAAATAGATTCATCTCATCGCTTGAGTGAGTTTGCAAACGTAAATGAAATGTAATTAAATGGAGTCATCCCATTACTTGGGTGATTTTACCAACGTAAATTAAGTGAATTGAATGGAGTCATCCCATCGTTTAGTAATCAAATGGATTCACATCTTCGCTCGAGTGATTTTTACTAACGTAAACTAAGGGTAATCAATGGATTCATAGCATTGCATAGGTGATTTTACCAAGGTAAACTAATTGTATGTATGTATGTATGTATGTATGTATGTATGTATGTATGTATGTATGTATGTATGTATGTGTGCGTGCGTGCTTGTATGTGTTTGTAAATGGCACAGTATCTGCCAATAAAGCTACGTATGTTTCGTTTATCATTAGTTCCGAATGGAATATCTTTTCTGTTCACTGAATTGATTAGTAGGTAGCTAAAATATATAATCCTGATCGTTAGTGTCACATTTGTTTTACTTTTTACTTGAATTATCATTCCCATTCTGTAATATAGCTAATTTAATGTCTATTTACTAATGTGTGTGCACCGATTCGATTCTACCTCTCAAAATGAGAGAGAATATACAGAGGGGGGTGTGCGTGCGTGTGTGTGTGCAGACTGAGAGATAGAATAGACAGGTGTGTTGTTGCTGTTGTTGTTGTGCAATAACATCAAACCATGCGTCACATATTTTTGCTCCCTCGTTTCCTAATTTTCGCATGTCAACATATTTAAAACTGGTTGTACAACATATCTGAAGATTATAAATCAGTAGCTTGCGTAACAAGATAGAAAAACATTTACGCCAACTCTGGTTTCAACAGTATCAGAAGTCTAAGCACTTTGGATCTCCTTCCTCCCACACATTTAATCTGTTAAAAGGTGAAATATGAAGAATTAAGAATAGGTTTTAATCACTGTTCTCGAGCTGTACTACTATTATTGCTACAACCAACACAGTAGCAGTGAGTTTTATTAACCCTCACAAGAACGACGACGGCGACGACCTTTTTTGACGTTGATAAAGAACTTAATGAATACATCGGTGTAGGTGATTAAATTATTTCGCTTCCACCTCCAGCACTGTTTCTACTACGATTACATGGAATATTTGCTGCAGCTACAATACTAAATCAAACTTCGCATAGTACGTTTTGGTTTGTTTTGTTATTTGTTTTTCTGTTGTTGTTGTTTTGTTGTGGGTTTTATTTTTTGTTGTTGTTTTTTTGTTTTGTTTTGTTTTGTTTGTTTGCTTGTTTGTTTTGTCCTTTTTACGCTTAATATGAACCTGACTTATCGTTTACTAATTTTTGCGCACATCTGTACTTGTAAGGTCAACGCGCTGATATTTGTTCTGGGAGCCCTTGATAAAACTTGCACACATTGTTTTGCTCATGCTAAGATGTTGATGTTAGAGAATGATGCATGCCACCTGCTGTCTAGAAAATCGAACACTCTTGCATGATGGTTTTTTTCTTTGCATTAGTAATGTTTTGATGTCATATACTACTCTCCTTTTTACTGATACTTAAAGCTTGAGTCCTTAGAATTACCAGTAGAGCTTTATTACCGTTTTCTTTCCGTGTATAACATAATTTGTGCAAGAATTGTTTTAATTGATATTATGTAGCATTAAATTTAAAGTGATCGCTTGTAATTAAAGTGTGTCTTAAAAAAGGAACAAATAAAAAAAATCAACCGTTTTGCAAATTGAGATCGCTGATGTATTTGCAATTCTGGAAATTGTACAAGTTCTACAGTTTCCAGTTATTCTATGGGGCTGCTATATCCATATTTTTCTTATTTTTAATATGAAAAAAAGTCCAAACAGGATTAAAATATTTGAACTCGATAATGTTTCGCATGACAACTTGCTCATTTACACTAAGTGGGTTTTCTCTACAACAGACCCATAAAATTCATGGCATTAGAGCAGCATCCGTCATCAAGATTCCAAGGTATTACATACATACATACATACATACATACATACATACACAGAGAGAGAGAGAGAGAGAGAGAGAGAGAGAGAGAGAGAGAGAGAGAGAGAGAGA
>JAECUM010022804.1:0-15172 GCA_016617855.1 Megalonaias nervosa | reverse complement strand
CGTTATTAGGACATAGAGTAAAATCACCTCCGGTAGAGAGACCGCTCCCACTAACACTGTAATAAGATTTTGGAATAATCTTATCGATTTCAGAGTCTGATAATCCAAATTCCTTTAAATCGTCTATATATGTCATTAGTGCATTAATCTGAAGATTTATTGTTGCGGAGTCCATACCCTTCTTTCTCATTGAATCGATAATACTTTTACGAGATTCAATAATTTCAATTATTTTTTTGTACCTACTAGTTGAATCTTCTTTTGCTTTTATTTTTTCTACTTCCTTCTCCATTTTTAACATAGACGGCGATAATAATAATTGTGGATCCTGTTTTTGTGGTGGAGGAGGTGATGGTATTTTCGGAATTTGTGTATGTGGTGGTGATGGTGGTAATGGTGGTGGTAATTCCAATGTTTCAGAAGGAGGAGGAGGAGCTTGTGTTCTTTTTGTATATTTTCGATTTGGTCTTGCTGCTTCTTCCTCTTTTGTTTTTCTTCTTTCTTCCTTTTCTTGTTGTTTCTGTTCTTAATTTGTTTTGCTTCTTCCTCTTTTGCTCTTCTTTTTTCTTCTCTTTCTCGTTCTTTCTGTTCTTTAAGTTGTTTTATTTCTTCCGCTTTTGCTTTTCTTTGTTCTTCTTTCGCTTGTTTTCTTTGTTCTCCACGTTGTTTTGCTTCTTCCTTGTATAATTCGATATAATAATCAAAGGCATTAACATAATCTTTATATACTGGATCATCAGATTTAATTCGTTCAACGTTAGCACGTATGCGATGTAATACTCTTTGCCATTGTTCACGGGTCTTAATATCTTTATTATATTCAGGTTTTAATAATTTATCTCTTTGACTAAAACCCCTCGCAGCAAATTCGGATAATTGGTCAAAGTTTTTAATGTTAGTAATTACATTAATAGTCTTTTCATTAAATGTATCCATCAGTTCAGCATTACTCATTGTAAGAATCTTTTGTTTAGGGGCTGGTGGTGCTGCTGGTATTGGTTGTATTGGTTGAGCAGCAGCAATTTCAGCTGGAAGTCCACGTAAAATTCTTTTTGTCTGTTTTGTTCTTTCTGCTATTTTTCCAGTTGCCTCAGCGGTTTTCTCTAAAACAGGAAGAAGAGGTTTAGTTGTTTCAGTAATTGGTTTAAATAATTGTTTTGTATCCTCTTCAAATTCAACATGAGATTCTTGTCGTTGTTGTAATTGTTGCTTGACAGCATCACGGGTAGGTAAATATTTTCTAATTGCCTCTAATCGCTCTCGAGCTAATCTAGCTGAATGTGGTTCGCCTATAACGACCATTATTAATAATATTTATAATAATTGTTTAAATTACAGCAGCAGACAGGGTGAACGACAAAAATTGAGTGACCCGGCGAGTAAACTAAACGCATTATAAAAATAAAAACAAAAAGTCAAAAATAAAATAACAAAAATAAGCTAACATTATCCGTTTTGGTAATAATAAAAGTTAGGAGGTTCGGTTTAGCGTTATTGACATTATTTTTCAGCCCCTGTAGGAACCTTTATTTTATGAAAACTTGCTCGAAACCAATTTGTAGGGTTCGACCTGACTGCTGCTTGTTTCTACCCCTCCACGTGTATTTTTTTTTCTTTTCTTCATGCATTTCTCTCCAGATATCACTGAGTCTAAATTCATTTGTGATCTCTATCAATTTCTATCTTGATCTCGGGTTGTTCTGTCTGACATAATTATAATGATTCATAACTAAAATAATTGCAGTTGCATCAGTTGAAACATGTACGGAAGATTTCCATTGGCCAGAACATAACCATGTGATCAGACCCAATAGCGTTTTTTTCAGTATAAACTGTACGAAGAACTACTTTACATTAACGTCTATAAATAGTAACGTGCAAAGTAACTAATGTAAACACTGAACTGGAAGGCATGCACACTGCGTGTCTTTAAAAACGAAATAACAACGGTGGGTTTAGACTTTATTTAGAAAATTGAATAAACTGATTTGACAGAATGAAATAACACGTCTTTGCTGTTTTTATGAATATAAAGAATTCTTCCTTTGACTAGAGCTGAAGAAGAAAAGCTGGGAAACTCAAAATCTGCCAAGAACATTGGGGCTACGGCAATTTCACTGCGGATCGTTACAAAGGAATTGAAAACTATAGGTTAAAGGATATAGGGATTGGGAAGAGTAGGGTTCAAAGACTAATACTATAACAATTGGATTCACAGTCCTACAATGTAAGACGCATACCATGATAGTTACGATGTGGAAGCGGGTGGGATATCATCTACATACACCCCCATCGTAACTGTCAGTGTCGATGTCTTGCACCGTTTGACTATTGCCACCCCCACCTCCGCCATCACTATAACCATTTACCGATAGTCTTAATTTCATTTGTAAGTAGCCACTGTAGGTTGCCTAAGCTGACAATCAACACGAAAATATATTTAAAGACGCGAAAATTGGTTACTAACAAGTCTGGAAAATAACGATTCGGCCAAGTCACAACGAACTCATGAGGGCATCAAATCCAAGAGTCATTCGTATGCAAAGAAAACAACACATCCTTTGCTTTGAATATTAAACTTCTACTCAGATCAGATGTGCCAATTTAGATAAAAGATTAAGACCATGCTGTGGAATGTTCAAAACCTTAGATCGCCTACCATTGGTAGAATTATTCTGCTTGATGTTGACGTAGCTATTATGTTGCAAACGGAGAATCCCCATTTCTATAAATAGCTACGTTGCAGACGCCCTCAACAAGAATTCCTACGCTTAAACAGGCTCTAAAACTGATAGGAAATATCTTGAAAGAAAACAAAATATCAATAAACAATAAATAAAATTATAAAGAATTGCAATTGCAAGAGTTTAACGTTGGTTTTTGCTGAGTTTATCGTGGTATAAACTGTCAGTTTTCCACTCTGTCAGCTTACATAATGCCCTTCGAGCGTTATTTGCTGTGTGATTCGACAACCGATAGTTTATACCACGATAAACTCAGAAAAATAACATTAAACTCTTAATTATAATCTCCCGAGATTATCAAGATATCATAATGGTCATTTTAGTCAGTTTTCAACTGTTGATAAAACGTAGGAAAGTCTTTACAGTAATTTAAGTCAGTTTTCCACTGTTGATAAAACGTAGGAAAGTCTTTACAGTCATTTAAGTCAGTTTTCAACTGTTGATAAAATTTAGGAGAGTCTTTACAGTCATTTAAGTCAGTTTTCAACTGTTGATAAAATTTAGGAGTCTTTACTGTCATTTAAGTCAGTTTTCAAATGTTGATAAAATTTAGGAGAGTCTTTACAGTCACTTAAGTCAGTTTTCAACTGTTGATAAAATTCAGGAAAGTCTTTACAGTCATTTAAGTCAGTTTTCAACTGTTGACAAAATTTAGGAAAGTCTTTATTTGGACCATAAATATTTAATAACGTTTTGTTCTTATTTTTATTTGCATATCTATAATAATCTTATTTTTCCCTGTGTCTTTTCGTATTTACTTTGTTTTAAATTCGACATTATTGTTAAAAAGAACTGCTGCTCCTTTAGACTGACTTGAAAAATTGCGAAACAAGCATTCCTATCTCCACTGACTGTATATAATACTCCCCTTTTTGTAGGAAATGTGTATCACGTAGAAAATAAATTGAAATCTGGTTTTGTTTCATAAAATGTATGACATTTCTCCTCTTGGATATGTCACCTAAACCCGGACAATTTATGGATGCAATGGTAATTTTATCAGTCATCAGGTAAAGTCCAAAAGTTACATCTATTTGGAAAACATACTCTGTAGAGATATCTGACAGTTCAGAACATGAAATCTTAATATAACTGTACATAAAATCCTAAGATGCAAATATTGCTACCCTTCCCTTTCACATAGGAAGGGACGCCATTAACGAGGGTGGAAAGAAGACAGGGAAGAGACAGAAGTAAGAAGAAGCAAAAATGCAGAAAATATTTTTACCTTCCTCACAGTATAAGTGAGCCTGTTAGTAAGTTAAAAATTTAAAAATTTCTAATATATTTACATTTTCTACAAATATTTCCACAATTACATTAAATGCTTTCCCAAAAAATAACGAAAGCCGAAGATTATTCAAATCGCATAGCAAGAATACTAAAATACCGTCGCAAAATAAGAAAAATGCTGGCAGAAACACCTTTGCAGTAAAGATAGCAAGCAAAAGAATTATACAAACCACATGCCATGCAAACAATATACAGTACTAGTTTGATTATAATAATAAAAATAATAAAATTGTTGCAAGCGATGAAAAAAGAATTATTCAAAGCAAAAGACAGCAGGAAAATTTCCTACCAGCCACATGGCAAAGCATGATAATACATTGACATGGTAATACAACCAAAAGATAAATTAGCAACTGTATGGCAATAAGATAAATACCAGGGCCCCAATTTAATGTTGGATACATTGATAAATTTTTGTAGAGCATCTTTAAATTTTGGAAAGATGTCATTTGTTTACAATCTTTTATATTTATATTTATTAAGCAATAATATGTTTGTTTACTGTAAAGGAATGTGATACCAGGTAAATTTGATTTTGTAAAAGAAATTGAAGGAGAAATAGTTTATTTTCAACAAATAATTCATTTTAAAACAGATTTACAGTAAGGTGAGGCACCTTATGCGGAATTAAATAAAGCGAATTATACTATAAGTCAAGACAAGTTTTAACACGTTTCACAATATACTTACAATAATTACATTTGGAATTTTATTAATTTCCTAAAATGAATCACATAAATATATTATTCATGTTAACTAATTTGTTAATTTCTATATCTTTATCTATCATGTTTGCAGTCAATGCTTTGCATCTATACAAAAACCTTGCTTGAAGAAAAGATCATAGAGTATAGCTTCCAAATTTTCTTAGAATATTCTACGAACGAAAACCAAAAATAAAAAATAAAATAGATTCAATTCTGTAAGTAAAATATGTTATCGACTTTATTAAAAAGATTGCTATTTTATTAAATAGATTGCTTTCTGGAAGTAGCATTTAAATAAAATTTAAAAGATTTATATATTGACAGATATAAGAGAAAAGTCCAAGGCTTTGGCTGTGAGATGTGTAATATAGCATGGAGCGAAATAGTAATGAATTTGTGACTTTTTAATTTTACTGGTCAGATATGAGATCACTCTCTTTGCCCAACTGTCGTTGGCATCCTTCCTTGTTTCCAACCAAACATTTAGGTTTTTCCCTTGTCTGAATGTTCTCATTTTTTCGAATGGCATAAGTTTCGTTAGCTAGTCTCCCTCTTTCTATTTTCATAAGAACAGGAAAGTCAGTCACTATTCTGTTCTTGAAGCCTTGCAAGATTTAGCACAGGGCAAAACGAGTTCCATATTTACTCAGCAACTGAATTTTATTGTTATGGGTGCTGGACTAGGAGTTTTATTAAGAGTACTGTGTGCATAAACAAACCACACATCGTGAACCCTTTGCTTGTTGATACCCAAGTCTTTCTCTAGAAAGTCTTTGACCACTTGATAGATATTCTCTACATGATTACATTGTCTCACCCCGTACAACAGAAGATTGTATTTTCTGTCATGTTTTTCCATGAGAAGAAGTTTCCTCACCAGTTGTTTAACTGACTCATTTATCTTCTCATCCAGGGTTCATGAGCTCTTGATTACTATCGTTCTGCATTATTGACGCTCTCTCATCGCTAAAAGTAAGGCTCTCGTCAATAAGTTTCGCTGCTTTAGTCTCCTCCATAGCAGCCTGAAGTTCTGACCTCAAAGTGTCTACACTTTTTCTTGTATCATTCAGAACTCAATATACTCTTCCTGTACATAGCCTGATATCTTTCTTATGCTGCTTTATCAAGTACTCGAACATTTTCTTTAGTAACAATTTACCAACATTAGACACACTCATCAGATTTACCGGTGACACTTTACAGATTTTTTTCCAGATTTCTCTTCAACTATAATTTGTGTGATTTGTTTTCAACCCGACTGACATTCGTACCAACGGATATGGGGAAACTCCTCAAATTAGGCTTGGATACCATTTTTTCTCGAAGGTAAATAAGTTTCTTCGTAAAGGGTGGGATGGGGATATCAAACGGACAGCATACAGCAGAATTTCTTTCCATACACACTTTCATACATTTCGTTGTGATAGTTTACCTATACCATATTAGTTCCCATTCAACAGCTTGCCTTCCAAAATAAAAATTAGTTACATTATGGTCCAATAAGGCTCCTCTCTTGCGAGCCCAACACAACTGCTTCCCGCCATGGCAAAACCGGAAGGGCGCCTTACTCTTAAGATTGACTTCTTGCTCTCTTTAGATTCTGCGAGGACAAGGAATAAGATTCATGCTCTGTCTGTGCAAAAGGTTTTCTTTTACTGTTCAGTACTATTTGTGAATCTGTTTCAGTCCCTGGTTTCTGGCAATGAAATGCTGCCTTTGTTAGTTTGACTTCTTATTAAGATCCCAAATCGCATCGCATCTGTGATTGAGCCCAATATCAAGAGCGCTTATCAGTCCGTCACTGAGAGAGATATTTTCTTTATTAGAATTAAAACCCATGAAGATTGGCTTATCTAACTCATTCGTCATTATAGAATGTCATAAGAGCTGTCTTTTACGGTTATATGCTTGTAATAAGATTACCGGGTTGGGTTCGGATTTATAACAGAACACTTCTGATGGTGACAAAAATAAAATGTTTATTGATGAATGACTCAAATGATAAAAAGAATTATGATTAATACGTACGTGTATAAGATCCAATTATTGGACACATTAACAGAATCCGCACGAACCTAATAATGTAACATAAATGTGAATACAAGTAAATGATCTTACATTGTACAAGGACAAAAGTTTATGATTCACAGTAATTTCACACGACGAAAAGAATGAAGTGTTTTACTGAAATAGTAAAAATGATGTACTTTACTCATATAGTAAAAATGACGTATTCACTCAAATAGTGAAAAATGATGTGTTTTACTCAAATTTTAAAAATAATGTACTTTACCCAATAGTAAAATGATGCAAAAATGGGACAGATATTATACAATATATCTTTACAGTCTCAAAACGCTGTGTATAACAAACCACAAAATTAGCTCACGGCTAAAAGAATACTTTTATGGAGTTACACAAAATATTCTGTCACTAGAATACTTGGCTACCAGTCACACTGGTCAATCAAGCAGTCAGCTTTACAGGTAATCACCGACCACCATTCAATCACTTGGTCAATCAGGCAATCATCGCCCACCTATCGGTCAGCAACGTCCGATCACCTGCTACTCAACCAGCAAAACACTGTTAAATCAGCTCTACGACGGTTTTTGTCAATTTTACGGTCAGCTCTACAGCTGCTACCCCGTCAACTCTGATCACTATGTTCAGCTCCACAGCTGCTATGGTCAGTTTTATGCTCAGCTCTTTATGCTGCTACCCCGTCAACTCTGACCAGCTGAAAATAAATCTGACACCGTGTACTAAGAATGACACGGGCATATACAATAACACGTAATGACATTATATACGGTAAGCTATACAAATTACATTATCGGCACGACATTACAAAGCAATAAACAGGTTCAGAAGTGAACCTACCTGTGTCCGATAAGAATCCTATGGTACTAAACGTTTCTTAACAAAATGCAACTTTATCACTAATATAGATCTCCTGTTAAGTCACATACAAGAATAGAAAATATTTGCTTTATACTACGCAAGCCGGAGCAACATAGAAAATATACAAAAATAAACGTGGTAGTACAATAGTTATAACCTATAATATACATAAGAAATTAATAAATGACTCACATACCTCTATAGATGGAGATCTGCAAGTCCTTAAGTAGACTGCTCATTGACAAGATGTTTCCGTAGTGTAATGTTTACGTCCTACAATGAAGTATTTATACACAGAAGATGTAGCCCTACATCATCTGTGCGCTTGATGAATATCGGTTTTTCTCATCGAAAGCACTTCGCACGTGCGCATAGAATGAACCGAACTTACTGTTTTAAAATATTGTACAGTATACATATATCACCCTCGGGCATCGTTGTACACAAAAACGAAATATAATATTGCTTACCGTAATTATTCTATAAATGGTAAATTGTATAACCTTTATATATGTGATTGCATAGATATAAACCAATGTGCAAAACACTCCACCTAACATAGTCAAATCTACACACTCTACACACTGTACCCCATCCACCTTCTTTGCGACAGTTGATATATCTGAATATGTGTTCAATATAGCACTGAAAGTCACTCTGTGATTTACAAAAGGTATTAAGTTTGCTTGTTATTCACAAATATAACCATATGATTGCATATATAGCAAAGTTAATTGCACTTGCTTATGTGGATTCACTGTAGCTGTCTGTAACACTCACGGTACTAACTCAGTTCCCGTAGTAAACCTATGAAAACAAAATAATATTGAAAAATTCAATAACTTTAAATTACTGCGTGCTCATGATCAAATCTATATTTATCAGAATAGATGAAACCAGGATAACAGCTTCTGTGTAGAGAAAAGGATGTCTCTATTCTATTTTTTTAGGTTACAACTAGGATAAGCCCTCAAAAGATTCTTTTTTTCCTACAAAATAACTTTCATTATCAACCAATCCTGGCCACCCAAATTCATATATACTCTATTTTATATTCACCCATTTCCAGGCTGGTTTCCATTTTTCCATACAATTAGTACCGCGTGTCCTTCAATGTGTACAAATTCAAATGAATCAAACCTCTGTAACTCAGTTTCAATCCGTCTCAGTCCAAAGACAGCCATGTTTTGGTAAGGCTGGACCACTGTCTCATACAATCAAAGATTTATTTGCTAAGGACCAAAATTAGTGATTTGTGATATTCAAGAGCTAGTTGTGATATCAGCATTATGAAACAGGTGAGAACAAAATTCCCGACTTGCATTTGTACCTGGATGTGGAGGTGATACAGTTCCATGGCCACTCAATGGACAACTTTAGCAAAAAGCAATTGATTTTGCCTTTTTTCAATTATTGCTTGTGTAATCAGCATATAAGAGAAATAACTCTGTCATGCTTTTCACTCGTTTCATGCCAATAGTACACACACACACACACACACACACACACACACACACACACACACACAAATAAAATGATAGTATTTCATAACAGCGCACTTGATCTCGAAACTACGTATATATATATATATATATATATATATATATATATATATATATATATATATATATATATATATATATATATATATATGGCTTTTTCATATCCTTGCATATAAAAACATATAATTTAGGGTTATTCAGTACTTTCCAATCAGTATATGCGTACATAGGAAGCCTGTTATGAACATTTACCATAGTATATCCATACTGCATATCAGCGCACTGTTTTATTGACTGATCTTCGTTTCTACTATGCATGAAACTAGTATTATGTTTCCAAGAATGTCCAAGTGTTCCAAGTATTATGTTTCCAAGAATCTTAGTCCCGTTCTCGTAATTGCTTCAAATTATTAACAGTGGTTGGTTCATTGAAATATATGCATGACATGAATTGAATAACATCTAGATTGTTACAAAGAAATTGTAAGGTCTGAACTTTTTATGGAGAACATGATAGGACACCTCTTCAGTTTAAAGATCAAATTATTTTAGTGTTATGAAATGCTCGGTAAAATACTATGTTATTCATATTGTAGTGTATATTTAATTTTTATCGTTAGTTGGCTTTACTCCATGATTATGTTAGGTATATCTGTATTTAGTAATTGACCTTAGTCCACAATCAAGTTAATGGTCTACCTGGCCAGTAACATATATTTTTGTAAAGAACACAATATAAACTTAATATATAGCTAATATTTCTCTGTGATTATAGATTAAATAGTCAGATCATTATTAATGTAGGTAAACATGCTTACTTCTATCTGAATGTTGAATGTTAGTTTTTCACTTGGAATTTCCTAAACTTGTTGACAACTTTGAATGTTTCAGATAGGAGACTGACCCACATCCTGGCTCTATTATTGTGTCTTAGCTTTTTCTATCAATGCTGTTTACTTAAAAAATTACTCCCTTAACATCCGATGTGGAATCAGTCTTATTGTTGTTATAAGTATTTAGTTTGGTTGTATTTTTTATTTAAATTATTCACTAGAAATTACAAAATGATCATTAATACTTCTTCGACTAAATCATTAATTTGGAATTATAATGAATTCAGTCATGGACATTTTGGATTATATTATTGTGATACATCAAAAAACTGTTAACATATCGCCATATTCCATGCCATTGGACACATTAGCCTATTCGATACTACAGGCAAATCAACAAATGCAACACTGGAATTTATTTGGAATACAATTGAACTCTATACATTTGGACTTGTGATAGAACTTTTAGGACTATCTGGGATTTAATTCACAATGCTGTAAGTTCTTTTTAAATTTTCACCTTGTATTCTAGCGAAATAAATTATCTGTTGAATTTTGCAAAACTTGATGGTTTTTGCTATTTTCTGTTACTTAGGTTAAGACCATAGAGTCGTAACAATGTAATATCAGCCTGCATTGCATTCCGAAATTTCAAAACGTTTACAATAGCATATATTCTTGGGGGGGGGGGAGGGCTTAATTAACATGATATGTCTCAAGGGACGAGTGTAGTCGGTTAATGTGTTACTTGGCAAGATGTGCTATAGGCAGGTTTGTTTTTCGGGAGAATGTCGTTTCGCTGAAATTGTCTTTTTGCGATATGTTTGTCCATATGACGAGCTGTTATTTGGACTCGGGTCACAATTATTATTTCCGGTTTAGTACTAACGTAGTCGCAGTCTACTTTCAGAGCATTTTTCCTCTCATTTTAGTGGTGATATAACAGTTAGATTTAGTCATTCTTGGTATTGATT
Organism: Megalonaias nervosa; assembly: GCA_016617855.1. Taxonomy (NCBI): domain Eukaryota; kingdom Metazoa; phylum Mollusca; class Bivalvia; order Unionida; family Unionidae; genus Megalonaias; species Megalonaias nervosa. Next base: position 4,215 of record JAECUM010022804.1, on the reverse strand, counting down.
TATTGGTAATTAATTATTCTTTAGAATCTGAGCATCATGGTGTGGTTGTCTGTTTTTATTTCGGCGACAGTGCACGGTGAGTGATAAATAAGGCATTGAAGCTTATCCGGAAATGAAATCTGTGACTCAGTGCAGGGTGTTTTGTTTGCAGTCCAGCCGCTTTATAAAAATGCTGAATAACCTATGACAAGAAATTCACAGTGAGTTCATCTTTGAAGGTATTTTGGATTAACATATGAGTTATTAGGATTTGGACACAGTGGAAAGTTGAGTACTAAGAAACAAATTTAGATACCATATAGGAAAAATAACTGTGATCTGAGTCCATTTGGCAAGTTGTTATAAACCCTTTATTGTTCTTTGCCACCATTTTATTTTCGCGATGGTACTGGCATGAGAGCTATTTGGTTCTTTGTGGACATTTCAGTGGTATTTAGGGATGGTGTATCATAAGGGACATATAATCGAAGAGACATCTTTCTCCCTTATCTCTCTCTCTCTCTCTCTCTCTCTCTCAGGATTGGACCTATTGTAGAATTCATTAAGGTTTAAACTAATGGATGCTTGCCTGATTCATCCGGTTACAGAAGTTACTTTTGTTACCCATTTATCAAACATATCCAATATGTAAACCTGATCGCTTGTATACGATGTAACTTATAAAGATCAGTTAAATCCTAAATCGGCAAATAACCGAGCCGTATGATATAGCAGGCATTACCGCTGCTACCACACTTATTGCAGATTTGTACTTAACTGCATATTAACGGCCATTATCCACATTTGAAAATGAATGGACTTAAATTCGTCCTTATTTAACACTATTTCTCCCCACGCCTTGATAAAATTAAATCACTAGGGTAAGTTAAAGTTAAGACATAATGAGATATCTACAACTTGTTATTACCGGAATGGGTAGATTAATTACCGGAATGGCCCGATTAAAAGCGCTTAACAAAAATCCAAGGTAATCCAAGAAAAATGTGTTTACAGAGGGAGAAAGAGAGACGTGCTATGTTGAGTATACATGATTATCTACATCTTATTCACTCTTGTTCTAGCTCAGTGTAAAAAGAAATAAAAACTTCAAGTACCTTTTTAGCTGTCCATTACAAATTCTTTACCTTTATTAAATCGTGTCCCAGCTCCACCATCATCCACCATACCTCGACCTAAGCCTACCCGTTTGATAGTGATCCAGGGTACCCACATTTATAATGCGGTATTACTTTATGTCAGTAGAGTTTTGTCAACTATATGAAAATGTAACTGCTATAATTGAAATTATGTTCACATGACCTTCTTTACACAGTTCTTTACACCACGGGATGCAGCCGAAAAGTATACCCCTCTTGTTTTACAAATATCAGCGCATCATTTATTAGAAAGCAAAGTGCTAATGGCAGATGGACAAACAGAGTTATGAACTTGTCGATGATGAAATCCGATACCGATCTAAGAATCTTCTAAGCAGACAGAATCATTTCCGTCGGATGTCGGGTAAAAACAACTTTCATTTATATTAACGAGAGAACTTTACTTGCACCCTCTTGGAAACATATATTTTCTCACACGAGAGACAAGTTGCTGTCAGGAAATGTAGAACGAAAATGCCAATCAGTTACACTGATGATCGGTCTATGTTCCTTTGCAAGGCAATACAGTGTAACTAGGTACAAATCGTCAAATAGTTTGGAATAAGCAGCACATAGTTTTACCTACCAATATTGACAATAATCAAAAAAAGAAATCTAGATATATAAGGTGCAAATAAGTACAGTTTCCTTGCATAAGGATAAAAAAGCTCAAATGTCCATAGTGTGATACGCAGTGTGAATCAGCCAGATCTCTCACGAGCTGTCGGCTGCACCTGTCTCGGACTCTGCATATTTCATTTTGTCCATTTAATGATATCTTTATTTGTCAACTGATTGTAAACCTACAGGTCATGTTTCTTTTTTATCGTGTCAGTCTATTAAATAAAGCATTGAATAATTTGTGTTATGCCTTGAAAACCACAATACCATTTAAGGCAAGCTTTTACAGAGGGCCATATAAGTGTATACAGCCAAACTTCGATTATCCGGACCCATCTGTGGACGTAGATTTTATGTAGTTAATCGGCTCTCAGGATGATTGAATTTTGGTGAGAAAGTAGAACTGAATAGCAGTTTCTGGCTGAGATAGGTCGAACTTACCTGGGTTTTGTAAGCTAAAGATTGAGTGAAGTCAGATGACTGGTTACCATAAAATCGTCATCATTAAGACAGTCATTAACCATTAAAAGCGCTCAGCAGAGCTCAAGGAGTTTTCATTCGGAAATAACCAAAATTGGAACATGCACAAAGGATCACAGAATAACAAACGTATTAACCACAATTTGAATAAATAAAATTCCAGCCAAACGAACTGATGGACACAACAACAGTGAAATTGATTCTGCTCAGATCCTATAGCACGAGTGAATAATTTCTAGAAAAACAAGATTATATAGTCCTCTATTTCACCTCAGGTCACAATTAACATTCTCTAATAAAAACTATTACCTAATTGAAAATAACCTTCTAAAAAGTTCCCAATGTTTACAAGATAGTTGTATTTAGAATATAAAATGTGGTAAACACAATGTCTTTGACACAGGCAAAAATAATAATCCTAGTAACCATACTCATAGAGAAACAATTTAGCTATGTATCAGTTGTTTACAGAAAAAATTAAAACTTAATAATTCTGGTCAAGTAGAAAATTAGCTTGATTTTGGACAAGGCCAAGTCCAACACACACACACACACACACACACACACACACACACACACATACATACGCATATATATATATATATATATATATATATATATATATATATATATATATATATATATATATATATATATATAACCTATATGTATAGTATGTACGCTGTATCAATGATATACCACGAGATGTATAAATATTTCATTAAAAGGAAACGAAGCTTGCTGAGTTTCCTTTTAATGAAAAATTTATACAACGAGTGGTATATCATTGATACAGCGTACATACTGTACATATATTTTATTTATATCACATACAAATACATATATTTGCCCTTTGAACGGAGTTCAGATTTACTACAAGCAGCTGTGTATTGACCTGGTGAATGAACTCCTCATATCCCCGAGTGGGTCCGCTACAAAATGTAGTTCTATGCATTTAGTGGCTATTTACAATCACCTCTGCATATTGATAAGTTGATTGTTTTCTTTTCTTGGTTTCTATTTTTCTCCACATTGATTATATCAATATAATACACACTTATGATTTAAACATGAAAGATGGTTTTAATGATAAAATTACAGTAGAGCACTATTTACACGGGGATAGCTACGTCATTCACATGAACGCCATTCACATACCGGCGCATGGAAATTAATGTGGAATAGAAACTAAGCCAACTGACGAACCAACAAGAGGTAATTAAAATATTTTAAAATATTTACAGTTGATCTAAGTCATTATTCTGCTTTAGCAACAGTACAACCGACCATAACCTCTCTCTCTCTCTCTCTCTCTCTGGTCGGTTTGACTTAACTTTTACCATCATTCATAAGTCCAGAGATATCGTGTGATGACACAAAATAGAATCTTCTACGTTCGTCAATTTATAGATTTTAGCCCGTATCTTGCTACTATGGTCAAGAGAGAGAGAGAGAGAGAGAGAGAGAGAGAGAGAGAGAGAGAGAGAGGCCCTTGGACATTTCATGTTTAAATAATAATAATCGATTTTTTTAGAACATTATGGTATGTTTAAGAAAAAACAAACAAAAAACATAACATTAAATATATCACAGTATGTGTACCACGTAACCGAGGAATGTACTGGTTTGCAACATTGTATCACTGATAAACACTGTTGATAAATCCCAAGGAAAGTGCGCACGTATCGTTACGACGAACCATATTCTTGGAGGTTACTTGGTGTAATTTCTATTTCAAGGTTTTAATCCAGCCCAAATTCCTTTTCTCTCTCATTCCACATTTCTGCGCAGTTTGTCCGTTATGCATGAGAGGGGAGGGGAGAACTGAAAGCAGAAAGGATTGTGATGAAAATGTGTACCATATTGAATTAATTTATAAACGGGGATTATTAATACTTTTCATTGTTATTTTTCATACGTCAGTAGTGACTAATGTGTGGAAACTGATCATTGATATAGACTCAACTGTAGACGCTCG
>JAECUM010022801.1:0-12634 GCA_016617855.1 Megalonaias nervosa | reverse complement strand
ATATATATATATATATATATATATATATTGTAGAGTGCTCATACATGTTTAATTTCCAGCGCTAGCTCACTTACACTGAAATTTACTTCCTGTTTCAGATTCGTCTGATACCAGATAATAGTACCTGTAGAAATTATGCTTGTTATATTCGCTACTTATATATCAAGAAACTATATATCTATCAAAGTATATAGACAGCAGAAACTCTGAATGACCAAAGAAAGATTGATTCAAGTCTTAACATGTTATATTTTTCCATAAATAAATTCGTGTAACAGAATTTACGTGTTCTCTTATTATGTTCCCACTATTGCATGGTATGTCATAATAACCAACCGTCTCAACAACTTGTATTAAATAACAACAATGATCACAAACAATTCACTAGTAGGATTTTATTTGAAAAATATATATGGGAGTAACATGGAAGAATCAGTAAAAATCAAATTCAAATAAAATAGAATTATCGCGGGAAAAGGATGACCACTTCTGTTACAATAAAATGGGGGCGTACAATTGTACTGAAATAGCGTAGTTTTGTGGAGGCCTAATGCTCCTATGTATAAGTATTCCATGCTATAATATCTTTGGCTTTGATTTTCTTCAGGACCGAAATTTACTAAATATTTATGTTGCAGAAATGAATGTATTTTCAAATATGATTGCTTTAATTAATTTCTGTTTAGAGAATGATAACATTCCCTATCACTTTTGGATTCTGATTTGCAAGACGGGAACACAGTATTTACTATAATTGTACACAAACCCGAAACCGGTCGAAGGAAAACTGTCTGGTGTTTAAGACACCCAGATTTATAACTTTCGGTTGCACTACAACACTCGGCCAAAATAGTGCATATGTGCTAACAGGGATTCAAGACACAATAAATAGTAAATATTAGTAAAATATTGTGATTCAAGACAAATATTGAATGCTAATTATATTATTCTACTTTTAATTATAAACATATGACGAAACACTACATTCAGTTTGTAGGATGCGTAACTGTAAACACTGGCCTCCAAATGAGGATGATGCGGGAAAATTGAAAGATGCGCAAACGATCATCTTTAAAAAAGATAGTAGGTTATTTAATTGCTAAGTAAAACTGAGTCTACGCTAAAATCTTGTTATACAAACAGCTTATTAATGTTCAGATAGGATTGAATATACCGCATAAAGCTGGAGGTGGCCCCAATACACAAATTGTCTCCAAAAAGAAGATGGCGGAGGTCGCAAAATACATGTATGATATCAAAAGTAGCACATAATACAAACTGCTTGTCAATCATCATGAACATTCGTTGGCATTGAACATAGACTCAATGTACTCATCTGTATAGGAACTTGCTGGAATATCTAATAAATGTGTAATTTACAGCATTCAAGCAATACAGAAAAACGATGTGAATAAAATGTTTACCATGCTTTACATATATCCATGCGAAAAGAGAATGACACATATCAATAAATCACAACAAATCTCTTCCAACAAGTAAATAGTTTGAATTTATGTAAAATATTGTCGCTGCTCGTGTTAAAACTCTGACGTTACTAATGCTTAAAATCCAGAGAGACACCGATTGTGAAATATAATGCAAACCTTTGTTTTCGATATAGATCACAATTGGTATTTCTTATTCCTGATACCTTTGGCAATGAATATTCAATTTTAGCATGCATTTCTGCATGGTTTTGTCTGGAATAATCCAGGAATTTGTACTAACAACATATGGTTTTAAACTAAATAACAGAAAAGAGCGAAAACTAAGAACAAATTCAACAATAATTTATTTCCCTAGAATACAAAAATGAAAATTTGAACAGAAATTACAATGTTGTGAATTAAATTCTAAATAGTCCTAAAAGTTCTATCACAAGTCCAAATGTATGATGTTCCAATTAAATTCCAGTGGAGTTCCAAATAAATTCCGATATTGAATGCGTTGATGTGCCTGTAGTCTCGAACGTGCTAATGTGCCAGTGGCATGGAGTGTGGCGTTAGGCTAACAATCTTTTGATGTAACACAATAATAAATTCCAAAATGTCCTTGTCTGAATTCAATGTACTTCGAAATTAATGTTTCTGTCCAAGAATATTATTGAGCACTCTGCAATTCCAGTGAATAATAACTTGAATAAATAATTGCACCCAAATTAAAATCTGAACAACAATACGAATGATTCTGCTTCGGATATTAAGGCAAGAATTAGTATTTTTTCAGGTAAGAAACATTATATAAAAAGCTGACACAATAACAGAGTCAGGATGTAGGTAAGTTTTCTTTACAAAACTTTTCAAAGTTGACAACAAGTATAGGAATATCCAAGTGGAAGACTGATGTCCTAGACTCAGATTCAAAGAAACATATTTTTCTATATTGATATTGATCTGAATATTTAATCTATGATCTTTGAGAAATATTAGCTATGTATTATGTTGTGTACAGTTATAAATGTTGCTGGTCAGGTACACCATGAACTTGATTTTGGACAGGGTCAAGTATAAAATACAAATGTACATAACATATAATCATTAGAAAAGCCAACAAATGATACAAATTAAACATACATAGCAAACTTTAGAGTTTACTTGAGTAACATAATATATGAAGTTACATAATCAAGAAGTTTTCCCTCCTTCAAGGACCAAATCCAAATATTAAGGTTAGACACATTCTACAAATATGTGGGTTGCTGCTATTTATCGAGAGTATGAAGGAGTTCAAACACTTCACAATAAAATAAAAGTTAAGAACGACAGCGATGTTTGCTTTGACTTCCGTCGCACCATAGCAAGATCTGTTAAAATTCTCCAACGTAAGACATCTAGTATGCGTGGAAGAAAACGAGAACCTGTTGTCCCCAGCAGTATCCACAAACAGAAGTTTTGTATTTTGTCAAATTATTGAAATTTTTCTTTATCATTTAGATAGAAATAAAACAGAGACGTGAGCGTAATAAATACACATCTGAAAACACTCAAATACTGCATCTTGTGCCTTAGATTTCTTATCACTATGGTGTAACACACCATTTCGTCCTGTAGAAATCTTACAAATTTTCTGCAGAATGAAGTAATGGAAATTGTAATATAGAATGGAACTACAGTGTTCTACGTTCTAAAAGATATTTCTATTTGTTTTACTGCCATTCAACTCTTTGCGATTATCGAATAGGATTTTCTGTGATATAAGACCAAGAAAAACCACTTCATGTTGTTTAAAGTGCAAGACAGGTGCAAAGGCTTTAGTTAACATTTTATTGGCTTCACAACCCGTTCCGGCTTGATTCAATTAAAAACTGTTTACAAACTTTAGCTTTCACTAGAGCTCTAATTTACGGGCGAAAAATAAACACAAAACTTGCAAGTCAAGGAACAGGAAAAAAGCTTTATTCATCTTATAAGTACCAGACAGGTCGCGAGAAATGCCCAAAGATATTACCCCGAGTGATAATAACTTGTATAAGTCTGGATTTTGTAAAGGGTAATTCAATTGACTAATCTCCACAACTTTGATCCCTGTGAAGTTCCAAAACGCGCGAACTTGTGTCTTATGTTGACACTGAAATGTTCCCTAATTGTAAGTTGTAAATGATCCAGTAAATACTGCAACCTTTACTATTAGCTACATGCTTTAAGATACAATCTTGCTAGGGGCCAGCGAACTCTTTTTTTAAAATCCGTTTTTAAAAATCTGTTCGCGCAAGTCCCCAGCTTTTGAAGCGCCAACAAGGAAAGCAATTACTGTGCATTCTGCTTTGTCTACAGACTTTTCCATGGCGGTTCTCCACATCTTCCCTGTGATGCATGTATTTTAGAGGTATTTCATTATCTCTATTAATCTTTCCGTATTTTGCTCTGTAAAATGTTGTAATACGTGTTTCAGTCCAATAATTTTATCTTTTTGTCGCTTCTCGTAACATTGTGTAAATGCTATGCTACTACTAGGGGCCATCTCCTCTATATTGTGTAATGGTAAAGAGTCCTTCTTATTATTAACGGTTGCCATTATGTCTGTATCTATTAAGCTTTGCTCGTTAGGATTATCTGTTTTATCATTTAGGGTGTTATACCAATGTTCCAGAACGCTTTTTGTGGCAAGTTTTCTTCCTGGTCTAGTATCATTATATATTTTGTTGGTAACAGATTAAAGTTGAACTTAAATAAACCGAAGTTAACAATTCTGTCTTCTTCGCAATTTGTTAGTAAGTTGCATTTAGTGCCTGTTTTTTTTTTTTTTTTTTTTTTTTTTTTTTTTGTAGGTTTGCTCAATAAGAAAAGGTCTTATGGATACAATTAAATTGTATACGGTAACAATGCTTAGTTTATGGCATGATGGCGCGAAGCGTTGCTCAACCTTCTACGCATTTTGAGAAAGGTTTGATTGTCTCCATGACTGCATCATCATTTCTGTCATTTTTTCTACTTTCTTCGTGAAACACGCCCTCTGTATCCTCTCCCTTTGGGTCTTCCTGTTTGTTAACAAATGGATCTGCTAAATGTTCTTGATTTTAAATATGTCCTCTGCAAAGTTAGGACATTACACCTTTATCAACATTATTTTTGTGTTTTGAAATTATGACTGTGTCGCCGATTTTAACTTCAGGTGTTCCAAGTAAATAATTTGTGAACTACGCTGATCCATACTTTGATTTGTTTTCTTCTTTGCTTTCCTCAGCCCTAAATTAGAGTTTGGTAAAACATCAATCCATTTTCTGGCTTTATTTAGAGTGAACTGGTATTTAGGTTCTGGTCTTTATGGTTCTATTAAAAATTTACTGCATTTATTTTGCCTGAGGGAGCTGGGAAGTATTGAGTCCTTTTATTTTCCAGAAAATCTTCAACCTTAATTTAGCAGAGTTATTTTCATTTCTCAAACTGTTCCTTCTCATTTCTCGATTTGTACAAAGTCGCCACGAAACGTGGCTTACGCCATCTTCAGGTCAAGTGAAATTAATATATATAAACAAAGTCTTCATTCCTTTTTTATTTTCAGTCTGTAGAATTATTTACTGTTGTGTTCAGATAGAATCTGAAAGGAATAATTGATTTAAATTGGTCGTTGGAATTACAAAGGGGCAATTGGGTTTTTGGACCAAAACACTACTTCGGGATTATTGTGAATTCAAAGACATTCTGGATTATATCATTGTGATAGATTAAGGCTACTGACGCATCAGCAAATTCATGACTATTGTTATATCAGCATATTGAAAACCATTTGAATTCATTCGGAACGTTATGTATATTCTGGAACTGTGATAGGACATATAGGATTAATTGGGCTCTAATACACAATACTACAAGTTCCTCTTAAATTTTCAGTTTGTAACTTAGAGAAATAAATTGTTAGCACATGCCAAGTGTCACGACACGTTTCGAGTAACCAGGATACAACGTACGCATTGCAAACTAACGCATATTGCAATTGCAACCGGAAACTGTAAAAACATAAACAGGATGTTGACCGGGGATGCCACTCAACCCTACAATCTATTTAACCATATAAATAGCACCGTATATGTCAGTTTTAGGATTATTTCCACTGGCTTTTTTGCAACTGCATTCTGATAGAAAGATATGGAAGTTGTGGACTGGTACAAACGTTCATTTATATTTATTATTACATGTCTTCACACGCTGAGAATTGCAGTGGGGGAAGGTAAGAGTGTACAACTCGCATCTAATTGATAATGTATTATGTTGGTAGATGCATATAATATTTCAGTATGTTCTTCAACTGAATGCTTAATTTTTCCTTCACTTCTATAAAAATATGGCCTTCCTAGTCTATATATCGATCGACATATGAAATGGTTCTTTTCAAGAGATCATGGTAGTCGAAGTTAACCTTTCCTGTTCGTTTCCATTGGTATTTTGTAATTATAATTTCTAATTATTCCTCAGTTCCTCTAGGTCATTGTTTTCTACATATTCATGTATATTTAACTAATTAATTTAGAAAATGTACGTACATCATTGCTACCTATGAGGTTAATAATTACCGGGGCGAGGTGGGGGGTGGGTGTGGTCTAAAGCGCTAACATCTCACCTCTATCCGCGTGGGTTCCAGTCTCGGGCTGGGCCAATGTGGATATGTGAGAAAGCTGCTGGTAACTTCCCATCAGTCGGTGGTTCTTACGGGTTCATCCTCCACCAGTTACACTGACCGCTATATATAGCCTATCTTGCGCTGAGAAATGGCGTTAAATCCCCAAAAAACTAATAGTCGGCAGCAAACATTATAAAGGAATAAGATTTGTTAATACATGCTGTACTATCGCTGAAATATAGAAAATGTCACCGACATATAGAAAATGTCATCGACATATAATATCTGACAGATTATCAGAATATGTACGTTAAGTCCAAATTATATCCACATGTATCATCTAATGTTTGCATAACAAAAACAAAAATGAAAGAAAAAGAAGAATGAAGAAGGGCTCAGAGGGGAAGGAGGAAGAAAGACATGGAAAAACTTTTTCTTCAAATCTGACAATAATAATAATAATAATAATAATAATAATAATATGATATTTCAGATTTCAATATAGATTCTCTAGAGCTGGACACTTCTTGTCTCCTCAGGACAAAATGAGAGACGTTAGAAAAACTATTTCCGGCATGGTTGCAAGGCTAAGCCGCTGAATAGTGTTACATTGTGTGTGTGTGTGTGTGTGTGTATTTTTAAAGGTAGCTTTAACAATTTTTCAGTCATATCGCTACGATGTTTGAAGTATGGCAGTTTGTAGTGATGTCTAGCACTGAGGCATCATGCCGCAGACATGTAGCATGATGTCCCACCCAGTCATATTATCCTGACACCAGGCCGACCAGTCCTAACACTAACCTCTTAATGCTGAGCGCCTAAGGAGGCAGCTGTTAATACCATTTTCATAAGTCTTTGGTATGACTCGGTTGGGGTTCGAACCTGCAACCTTCCGCATCCGAGGCGGACGCTCTAACCACTAGGCCACCGGAGCAGCGTAATGTTAGGATTCATACTATATTTGCGTCAAAATATGTACACAAAACTTCATATGCATTTTGTTCTGATTCGGGGAGTGAACGAGAATGATATGGCCTGGTAATCCTTCGAGACCGTCAGGGGGGATGCTATATTTGTAAGTCATATCAAACGAGTTTTTTTCCCGACTCAGAACAAAACACGAATGCGGTTTTGTTTATTGCATGTCCCGTTTTTACGCTCTCTAAAAATGTTTGGCTTTACTGTATGAATGAAATTCTAAATGAATTGGGAACTTTAAAAAATTCGATTCAGTGTGTATAAAAATCAATGCGCGGGCGTCAAAAAAGACATCTAAGTAGTTCGAATCTGGGTGTTTGATACGAAAATAATAACTAATTATTTGTTTGATAGTTTGATGCGGACATATGCATCACCTATTAGCAGTATGTTTCCGTATCATCACAGTCACGAATAACGGGAAATACTTCATCACGTCAGTCGAATTCATATATCTAATAATTATTCATAGTTTTAAAATTGGTAGCAGCGAAAGTCCAACAATCCCTTAGTTTACGTTAAAATGCATACTGAACTTACAGTCAGGAGTTGTTAGGTAGAAACTGCAGAGTGTCTTTGAGTTCAACGTCATCTGCATCTCTTTCCTATACGTGATACTAATTGAATTCACTATTTGTACTACGTTGATCGGGAAAGCTGCATCACCTCTCTTGTGTGTGTGACATCTGTGAATTGGTATTTTTACACTGATGGTTCTCGTCTTTAGGCGGCTGCTCGAGCATATGCGCGTTTGCAATTATTTTTCATTGATTATAATTTATTATTACTTAATTATTTCTTTCTTTTCAGAAGTCGTCCACCTTCCCATAGAAGGTGCGTCACATACAGTGAACATTGCTGCCATTCAGTCCGAGTTGCGTTCGGTGCTAGAAGAAACTGACATCCCCGATGGAATTGCGGAAGTAATCGGGGCTTTGGAATCTGCGCTTCATCTTCTAAATTGTTTGCCCCTCCACAAAAGCGGAAACTGTTACCACCCTAACGATTATTGTGAAATCGACGTTAAGGACTTTACTTTACAAGCTAAACTGACGATCTGCAAGAATCCGTGGACATTGAGAATTGATTTCAAACTCCCTCAGGACCTGAAGAAACGAATACCGGGTGTATTTAGACGCTTCGCTTTTATCAATGTGGAACCCATTGTTCTTACCCTGGACAATAACAATGCCGACGGAGTGACCACGATCGCGTCTAATTCAAGAATAGCCACAGCGGGGCTGAATATCTTCGGCTTTAGTATCAATGCTGCCAAGGCCTACTTTAATTTCAACTTGTTCATTCGTTGGGACTGTACAAGGCCCTCCGATAATAATATGAAGAGATTGCAATATAACACAGCCTACAATGACGGCAAACCTGGCAATGATATGAATAAATTGTATTATAAACTGAAAATTGACTACGAAATCAAGACCAAGCGATTCCCCTGCTTTTGCTATAAATGTAAGCGCTGTGAAACGATTGTCGAGAAACAGGATCATTTCGCAGAAGGCCCAGAGGCATGTAAATCGGGTGAGTATATTATTATTATTATTATTATTATTATTATTATTATTATTATTATTTACTAGTAGTAGTAGTAGTAGTAGTATTACTAGTAGCAGTTGCAATCCTAGTAGTAGTAGTAGTAGCAGGACTAGTAGTACTGATAGTAGTAGTCGTTGTACTAGTAGTATTGATATCAGTATTAGTATTATTAGCAATGGTAGTAGTACTAGTAGTAGCACTTGTAGTATTAGTGGTAGTATCATATGATTCTTAAGATAAGTATAATGATCAGCCTATGTACGTCAGCTTTGGGATGGTGAACGCGGTACATCGTTAAGACATTTCTTATTTTTCTGTCTAATATTTTTAGTTCTGACACTGTCCAGTTTATGAGGTTGAAATTATCTCACTTGGTAGATGTGATCCTATTTGCAGCACTAAGTTCACTTCCTAAAACAAGTCTTGCCTGCCTTTTTCCTTTTGATGTTATTTCCTCCATTATCGTCTTGTTTATCAGAAGCTTATATTTACATCTATATGATCATCTGCGGCATCTTTTTTGAAGGGGAGGTTAAAGTTCATTTTCTTTCAAGGTATGTATACGTTCTGTAAGTAAGTATGGTTGCTATTAGTTTGTTGGTTGCTGGAAAGCAGGTGATAGTCAATAATTCTTTGCTTACTCTGTGTTTTCATTCTTTGCTGGGTGATAATTGATTCCAGTTGTGTTCTTTAGGACATTGTTCTCTTACAGATTTTATCATGGATTAATGCTAAACGTTTTAGTAAAACTTAGCGATTTGGTCAATTTCAGATGACTTTCAGTTACATGTAGTAGTAATCTTTGCTCTCATACGGAATGTCTCTGACCATTCGTTTGTTCAAGGTTATTTTTCATTTTCTTTGTTCCCCAACCCATTTAGCCTTATCGTCATGTTGTTTCTCGCTCGCCATATTGCTCTCCAACACGTATCAGTCTCTTCTGAAATGGATATATTTTTACCTTAACGTTTGTCTTGCCTCGTTCTCGTTAAAATTGTTTGGCGTTGTCCAGAAATTGTTGGGTTTTTTTGCTTTGAATTGTTCATGCGTTTTTCATACCTTAATCTTTGGGCTTTGGCTGAAACCTGTTTGAATTCTTCTTCTAAGGTCATACGTCTGATGCTGACTTTGTGATTTTTCTGAGTATTGCTATTTCACTGCATTTGTTTTCTATCTCTTTAATTTTCTTGTCTTCTATGCTTGTCTTTTCATTTTTCTTCTATGTTAGATTCTTTGTTATCTTTACCCATGTTTGAGACGTAAAAACGGTTGCCGCTTGCTTAAATGAGATTATTTATGTCACTGAAGTCTTTCATCTCATTTGCCGCCTTTATTTCATTTATAAACAGATCTTCAGTTCTTAGCAGTTGTTTGGTTTTCCTGTTCTTTATTATTATTATTATTATTATTATTATTATTATTATTATTATTAAGGTCAATTGCTATTGAAGACATGCTTACATTTATTTAGCTGGATATATTGTTCAAGTATGTTATATCCTTCCAATTTGTAAAACGCCACTTAAGGTTTTATACATCTGACTTTTAACACCGGAAGCTTCCAAATAAGTAAAGCCTACTTTTGTAGTGGAGGCGCAAAACCGGTAACTAGTGATTTATATTTCACATTCATAAACCCAGAAGAAGAAAGCGACTACTATCTTAAAGTCGTTGTCCAAGGTGAAGAGACTGATTTCATGGTGGTTGCCACCTCGTCAGAGGTCAATAAGGTCAAATTAATTAATTAATTAATTATTAATGAGTATATGGTAGTGAAACCTGACGTAAGCTTTTGAAACGTACATGAGTAAATAGTCCAGCAAATTAGCATATTGGACCGTTATTCATGTGCATTTAGACTGTTTTTGCCGGGCTTGACACCCAATGTATTCATTGACCTTAATTTGACCTTAGCACTCGCTGACAAGTTGACCACCACACAATCAAGCAATACTCCTTGTGCAGTGACGTTCAGATGGTGGTCACTTGTTCACTTCTGGGTGCGTTGTTCGAAAGTGAAATATTGATCACTTATCTTGGTTTTGCGTCGCGACTAAATCGAGAAAAGTGTAACAGCGTTTGCATAAAAAGTCGAAATTAGTGGTCATTTAATCTTACGTGCATTTAATGACCTTTATATAATCTTTTGCACCCACGGAGACGTTATCCACGCCTTTCAGTTTATGAATGATTGTTTGGTGAAACATTTGACAATTTTAAGTGTAATATTCTAAATAAAAATTTAAAAATTCATTTTCAAAAGAAAATGTTGAAAATGAATTATTCATTTCATTTACACATATGACCATTATATGACCATGACACCATAAAACAAGCAAAGACTACCTCAATGGATAAAGTAGAAATACGTTTTAAAACATTGTAGCACTTTCGTCATATTTCTCGGATGGATTCCCCATTGAAGTTGAACCTGAACAATCTATAGAAAAGTAGACGAGAGAATTAGTCATTTCACCTCTACTTGCACTAAATGCCACTAAATGCCACTAAATGACCATTAAATGACCATTGCGTCCTTAACAAAAGTAACCACCAACCTGGCTGCAGCCAGCATACATGGTACCACCCATTTACTTTTGTGGTCACTTTTTCACTTCTAGGTAGTACGAAGCTGACAAAATCTGAGGCTTGCCTCTTTCCTAACGCTGCTGACATCAATTACCTATATAATAATAGACATTAAACTGGACAGTCTAATCAGTAAATAAGGTGTGAACGTTTACATGATCACATCTGTTTCTTCTCATTGTGTCTCGGTCAAGTAGTCATTGAACGCCTTGGGTCACCTATGCATCTATTACATAGGAACAAATGCAGTTTAAATTTTTTATGTCTCTATCATCCATCATCTCTTTAAATTTTCATACTTTCGCCACTGAATTAAAGGTTCTCTGTCAATCTCCATTATTATTTAAATTTAAAAAAAAAAGGAAAAGCTCTACGTTAAAAGAAACAGAGATGCAGCGAGGGTGGGGGCTTAGAATGCTTCTTTTTTCCAAGAGATCAAATTTCCTTTTTTTTTTCTTGCTCGGTTTATTCTTTTCTACTTTATTCACCAGCAAACAGTATCATGGAAAGACCGAATATTTATGTCAGTAACAATCAATTCCGTTAATCGGCCATCATCTTTGCATCTCCTCTTTCATCTTTTACTTAACGCCTATACCTTTCCCGCTCCCATCAGTGAACTTGCAATCTCTGCGGTGTATCACGGAGAATCCCTAGCAATCAGTGGACATATGGTCAAGAGTCAAGGTCATTGATGGAGGCCGGAATGTTAGTAATCTCATTGTTTTCCCCTGATTTCAGCATATACTCTTAATATTTAAGCGTTATTTCTAGTCATAAAGGTAATATTAATATAATAATACTGATTATTATTATTATTATTATTATTATTATTATTATTATTATCTAGGCTGAAATAGATTGGAGCGAATGGAATACTCGCACCTGCACTTTCTTCATGGGTGTGAGTTTCTTTCCCAACCTGTGTAGGACAATCCACCCTCGGACCCCCGTGCCCTGGGAGTACTTACAGAATCTAGAGATCCAGTGAGAAAACCAGGAAGATTAGGAAACCAAATGTATATATGATCATAATGTAAAAAAAAAAGAAATATTCTGTATCCTATTCATCAGTTTTACTTGATTAAATTTTAATTATAATCTTTTCGTTAATTCTCTCCTTAGTAGCATATAATAAAATGCATCGTAATGTATCAAATTGTCTGTCTGTCTGTCTGTCTGTGTGCGTTGTAAATGGATACGTCTTACTTGGAATGGCCATATAACTACCAAGACATTTGAAGAATACATTTCTCTTAGAGATAATTATCAAGTTTATAAAAATGGAGCTTGCCATTCTGTTTATACCGGTAAGACAAATTTTATCATGAAAATTGAGTGAGCGATCGAAATCATTCCCCAAGCATGCCTGCGTAACCTAGCTGCTTCCAAATTCAACGTTGGTGGCGTGTTAGAGTCGACATAGTCCGTTCCATCCCCCCCCCCTCTCTCTCTCTCT